>CM021101.1:562495083-562753548 GCA_007115665.2 Sequoiadendron giganteum | reverse complement strand
TTTGTATGTCACATAAAAGCAATGTTGGAGCAGTATAGTTTTCTTTTTTATCACAAAAAATGTATTAGTACGATGTGTAGAGAGCAAAGAGAATTACACATGGAACTTTACTTATAACTACTTTTCAAACTATAGTCAAACTAATTTACATGTATAGTATGTTGGTTGGAAAAGATCAATAAACAAGTTTCAAGTTATGTGTTGCATAGAAGAGGTCAAAATAAATTAAAACATAAATTGTAACTGTTTATGAAATTGAAAGAAAAGGTGTTCATGTCTATGGTATGTATGTTTGGAATAGAATAAAATACAACTGTCAACATGTTTGATGCATAAAAGAATTGTAAATAAACTATCAAATTAGTTTTCATAAAAGCTTTAACACATTTGTTGTCTTATTGGTTGTGTCCAAAATATATAAGCAATATAGGCTCCTAGACATTTTTCTTGTTGATATTGTTGTATGTTGCAACGTTCATTTCCTTGATCCTGGTTCACAATCAATAATCATTACATTCATGAAAATGCAATTTGCGTGATTTAATATCAATGAATAAGAATAAAAAATAGAATAGTGCAATGTAAGAACCTATGCAAAACTACAAATGCCTTGTCAAGTTACTGGAGATGCTATGTTTCTTGCTTCACCAACAATTCATATGATGCAATTATCCATTGCAAGGGTGAACATCCCTTGCAGCTAAAATATCTGTAGCAAGAACATTACTGCGGACATGTCTTTCTTGTTCTCTTCAAATGGAATTGCAGCTAGCTTGGGGAAACTATTTCGGAGCTATTGTTTCTGTAGATAATAGTCCACAACTCCCTTTGTTGTCTGAATAGTACATTTTAGAAAGTAGGCATATAAAAATCTTGTGTTAGTTCCACATGCAATGCACCATGCAGTATCATTTTTTGTTCTCTATGTAAGGAAAACTCTTTGTTTACATGAAATGCAGATTGGTTCGTATGGGGGAAGTGGACATTCTTAGGTCTTAGTGTTCATGTCACCTACAATGGTAGTGCAAATACAATTAGTAATAAATCATAGCAATGCACTATTTACAAAATTCACTATAGAAAGGAATATATGGCAAGTGCTTTCCAACATAAATCTATGTTATAGTGTAAAATCTAAATGGTTGACATGTATACTTCCATGTTTGAGGTCTTCAATAGTTCTAGAGAGCTCTTTGTAGATGCATCATTGAGTTCATCAATGAAAGTGGACTGTGTTGTTTTCATCAAATTTGTGGCTTTAGGCCCAGAACGAACAATATGAAAGGAGTTTGTGTTGATGCCAGGATCAATTCAAGTCTTGCATACAGCGTTGTGTGGTTGATTGGGACTATAAGATGTAAGATAAAGAATTTTCAAGATGCAAGCTTGCAAATGAAATGAGTAAGAATTCAATGGCATTGAAATAGTTAATACAGTAAAGCATTCTACTAGCAAGTTTTTTCCATGCGAAACAAAGTGAAGAAACTCTTTAATAGATTCCAAAAAACAAAGTGTTCAAATCCTATGTTGTTGCCATGATTTGTGCAATACATCTTACACTAGAAAAATCATCTTGGGTCTCTCCATATTTAACTTGCAACTCATACTACGTTGGCACTTGGAAATGACTACTAACAACAACACCAATTGATCCAATAGAGAAACTATCATTTGATTGGATGATTTGCGAAATGGTTGTGTCAGGAATCAATCTACTTTCTTGATAGACTTTCTCAATGGGCTCAATAGTGCTCCTAGCAGTCAAAACGAGGGAATAATCATCATCTACTCTTTCATATTGTGTTTTTTTCCTAATGAAAAATTTTGTGAGGCAGACACTTGTATCAGGTGATAACAATGGCAGAAATGTGTTAATTAATTTGTTGTTGATGTTTACAGTGATTGTCATTTGACCATGACTATCAACTAAATCAACATGCAAAATCGTTGCTTTTGGTGGTGTTCTAGGAGCTATGGTAATAGCAGACCCATAAATAGCCAAAACATCACCTTCAAATGCTAAATTTGTTTGCTTTGTGCATATATCAAAGATGGTTGATGGCTCTACAGTTGTTGTTTTGAATCTGCATGTTGCAATATGAAGAATGACTAAAACTAAATTTTTAATTAAACATATAAAGAGTGAAATCATATACGAGACAAACAAAATAAGGTACTTTCCTTTTTTCATCTTGTTTGTCAATTGATTGAGCCATCTTCTGTTTTGCAAGAGAACCATTTTGTGTTTTCCAAATGCCTCTGCAAACATATGTAATGAGATATTTATGTCAAGCATGTAACAAGAAAAACTGAGAGGAAAACATTAATGAGATTTCATGTGTTTTTGAAATTTGTTCTTGCCAAATGTGAAGAGCTTACCTATTTGTAGATATTTTGGACGTTGTGTTACAAGTTGGGAAATTATGAGATATGTGTTATATGAAATAGCACAATATTTCCAATGTGTAGCTCGCAATCTATAAATTTTATATGTGTATGAAAACTATTTCCAAGCCTCTGCTAAAACTTGGTGCTGTGATGCATAAATTTTTGGATTTTTCAATATATCTATAATAAAGAAATGTATCATGTGTTATATTTTTTCAACTTTTTGCATAACAGCATACCTATTTCAAAACATTCATCCAATAATTTATAATATCATAAGCATGGAAGATAGGTGCAACTGTATGATTGATACTATTGTTTTCGAGCGGTAGGCAAACCTGAAATTTACATGAGTACAAAACAAAACCAGTTACATGAGAAGGTCATAGGAACCAGACTAGATACTATTAAGAACAAATCAAATAACAGGTAGCAGAAACTGCAACATCAATTTAAAAGGTTCGTATCCATGAAGTAAATGCTATGTGAATGTGCTTGAAGGTGGTTGTAGAGTTCATAACAAACTTATTTTTGTAATTTCTTTCTACTAAAAAATCATATGGTGTGCAAAGTCCTAGAAATATTGTGTGTGAGAAAAAATATGTTTCAGAACAGATATATACTGAGTTGCAATTGTATAACCATATCAATGGTTTAGAAGAGCATGCATGATGGTCCTGACCAGGGACATCACCAAAGCAGAGACCTACATGGGCAGAGCTATGGAAAATCAATTAACCTACGTAGGGACATGAACTGTTTGAACAAGGATTGATCCAACAATTCTTTTGCACCCACATAAGTTGTATACTCATTCTATCCAGCAGTGGGAAGCACCGATAATATCACACTACACAAAGGATGTCAATTCAAGGCAACTGTAACTGTGAGGCTGTACACTTTGGCCTAGTGACTAGAGCTAAAGGGATATTGAAAAATGGTCTAACCAATATGTATCTAGCACTTTGAACTTGACAGTGCCAATTTCGATACTATGTATCCAAAAGTGATCCAATAAAGTGTTTGCATGTGTTGTTGGCTTGTCAATTACCAACGATAATTTGCATTGTTCCATAAATTCAAGGAGAAGTACCTTTGGTTTTGTTGATTCTAACATGTCAATGTTGAAGACTCTAGCAATAATCAATTTTGAATTAGTTGGCATTGAGATTATAACAGTTTGTAAAAAAATGAGAAGATAATGAATAAGTGTGTTTGGTCTCACATACAAGTTTATGATGTGCATAGCAATATGCATGTGCAATAGGTCAATGGTTATTGATTCTAGATATTTTGTTGAAATTTTTTGAAAGTATTGAACTAAAAATATTTTTCTCGAGCATGTTAATAGCCCATGAAAACCAGCTACAGTATAGCAATTATATGTTTTTTCAAGGAATTCAATGTGGTCAAGCAAACTATGTTTCGTTTCTTGGAATCAAAGGATAGTTGCTTGCAGGATATCATGGTCATGTGCTATTTCTTGTGCATGTAATGCAAAGCCACGTGTGTTCAAAGAGCATATGAAAAAATGATCTAGAGAGACAGACAAAAGGGTGTGCTGCACTTTCCACTGTGCAGATGCCATAAGGCGTTGCATTTTGCTATTTACTTTTTCTGAGACTCTGATGTTATGTTCTTACAATCTATGCATCATATATAGTGATTCAATGTTACTTACACACGATAAAGCAGTATACACAAGGCCATGTTGATAGACTTTACATGGGTCAAAAGCAATTGTGTCCATTGTCAAACCCTGTTGTCTATGGATAGTTCATGCACATGCAAGCTGCAAAGGAAATTGTGCTCTAGTGACTATTTTTGTACATATTTTGACTTTTCTAATGATTATCATTATGGGTGTCCAAGAAGGCATAATAGAATCTGTGTATAGATTTTGCATTCTCTATCGCCGCAATTTGTTGATAGTTGAATCATTGAATTCCACCTAAACAATGTATTATTGCGCGGTTGTATACAATTTGAAAATGCCATATGCACCATTCACTAGCCCATCTTTTGTATCGATGTTGGAAGCGGTCAATTCAACCAAAATGTCTTGCTTGAGCAGAATTGTGCTAGGCAATGATGATTTTGGATGTTGACATTGAGTGTTATCAATTGTTATGTCTTGTTTATCAATTGCATCTAGAACACAAAGCTTTGTTGGTAAGTTGTCTAGCATTTTTTTGTTGTGCATTTTGACTGTTGTATTTCTATGAAACAAGTATGGAAATTGTGGATCATTTAGAGGTTCTTTATAGCACATTGTATTCAAAAACTCGATGTCCCCAATTGTTTGTTGACCAGTCCTAACACGATTAAGTATAGAAATGAAATGTTGACTTGTTTGTTTGATTACACTATGTAGCTCAGAGCATTTGACATTATCGATTCAAAAGGTTTATGGCATTTTCTCTTTATCTATTATTGGTTCTTCGAATCCAAGTATCACACACAAGTTGTGCTTGGTAAAAATCACCACAGAAAATGATATCTATGTTTCCAAAAGGTGTTGTTGGTGTGTGCTTGATTTGGTGAAGTATTTTATCAATGTTGTAAATCATTTTTGAACCGATCAATGACACTTCATCAATAAGAATAATTTGCATTTGTTCCAATTTCTTGCTTAGGGCATCAGTTGTGTTTGAATCTAGAGGCAACATTTTTGAAGAGTTGCATGGCAATTGGAAGATTGAATGTGCAGTGATGTCGCCTGCATTGAATGTAGATTTTCCTATTGAAGCAATAATCATGCCTTTAGGCTTCAATGGATCACTATCTAGTTATTTATCATATTATTGAATCATTGCCTCAAACTGTATTTTTTCTATATAGGTTTTCCCTGCACCTGCCCCACCTGTCAAGAACAAGTACAATGCTTTTTTTAGAACAAGCCTTTTTTCCATTAGTACCTTCTTTACTATTGATTGTTGTTCTTTGTTCAACTATCTTCGTAATTTTTAGTATTCTTAATTTCTTAAAAGAAGTGGATGTGTGATCTATGAAAATAGTTTTTTGCAAATAGAATCTTTGAGCTTTGTATTCTTGATTTTCTTTAAGTTATTCATGATGTCATATTTCTCCATGCCATTTTCTTGTCTATTTGCATCAAGCACATCTACAATGTCAATTGTTGGGCATTGATCATTTTCAACCTTTGTGGAAGCTTCATCTATGTCACCCCATTTAGGGACAATTTGTGCAGTGAATTTTTTTTCGATATTTGTAATTTGCACTTTGTTTGCATTGAATATTGCACTCCATGTTTCATATCCAGCTAATAGGCTTTGTTCACTACATCTGAAAGGCACATATACCATAATTTTTTCTCTACAATAATTTTTAGGATTAATGTGTAGATTGTATCATACATAGTGTATGATATGTGGCCTTGCTCTTCTTTGCATTTTTCTTAGGTTACCAGAGTAAAAGGTGACATATTCAGCCAATGACAAATTGACTAGAACTTTAGGCCGTTGAATGCATTTTTCTATTATAGATGCACACATGATATTTTCATAATCATCTCGCTCTTTCGCCAATAGCTTAGGGCTTTTTAACATGAACACTCAGATTTCTAATGGTGTTGTATTGATCAAAATAGTACTCCTTGAGCATTTGTGTAGTGGAAATGAAAGAATAATATGAACGGCTTGACGGCTAGACATTCGTTGATAGTTAAGCAAAGCATTGCCTAGCTTGTGTATAAATTGCAATTTTCCATCGTATGCAATAGTGCATTCGTGTCATAGTTTCTGAAATGCAAGAGATAATGTTCTATCTTGCTTTGTCATATATGAGCTACAGTAAGATGCAGTAGCATATGCGTCCAAAATAAATTATGTATTTGCATTTGCATACCATAAGATAGGCACTTTCTTTGCAAATGCATTTATCCAAATGTTAGATGGGTCTCTTTTTAGCATAACAACTTTATGTGACAATGTCGATCGAAGCATTGTAATGTATTCATTTTCATTAAGTTCCAATTCATGTAGAAAAATTTCAAATGAAAATTCCTTTGTGTAATGTTTATTTTCTAGTTGCTTAAAACAAGTTTTTGCCTTTTCCTTGATTGTGGCATTAGGCAACGAGAGCAGTTCCAAAATAGTTGTTCTTGTCATTAGAGGCAAAGGGAAACTAAATTTGCAACTTGAATTTTTGTATCTCTTGCAAGTGTTTGTGTGATGGTCCGTTTGCATTTTGGCAAGATTTGTATCAAGAAATAGTGAGTCACATGAAATATACTTTTCCACAAAGCTTTCTATTTTAGCATTTGAGCATTTCCCATATACAGGTGCATCTTTTATCCATAGCAAAAAATGAACATGTTCGTTGCTTCGGTTTTGGAATTCCATAAAAAAAGAATAGTCGGTGACTTGTCTAAATAGCTCGTGGTTTTTTAGCATCATTTTCTAAAATGCATTGACTCTGTGATTGAAATAAGAGCTGCAAAGCACAATATTTTTCCTTATTTTGAAATCCAAGTCTTTGTCTTCTATGGTTTCATTACATTTTGATTCCTGTGGAGCACATATTTCATGCAAAGCTTTGCACAATGGCTCCCAAAAATGCTCAGCACTTGTTAACGTCATAAAGAAGGTTGGAGGTCCCAATTGTCTTATCATTGCAAATATGTTTTTTTTGTGTTTTCCAAATAATCAGGAGAGGTTCTAATGATTTTTAATGTTCTATAGCCCAATGGAGATCGTAATATTTTTTCAAGTTTTGTTGGATTGTGCACGTCTTTTGCAAGCAATTTTTCACCTTTTAATTCAGCCTTCCGTATGCAAACCCATGCTAGCGATGACACTTGGTGAATAATAATTTTAATAGCCTTGTACACAATGTTTGTAATGTGTTGTGCAAAGTCATTGTGTTTATGCATGAGTTCCCATCTTGCAATTTTTTGGTATGTCAAATGTTTAGTAGTATCAATTGGACGTGTCGAACCATAGAACAAAGTCGGGAAGTTCATCTCCTCTACATACATGTCATGGAAAATACTAAGAGGTTTGAACCCTTCTGATGGTGCAATTTTGATTATTTTTGTGTCAAGGTCTTTGACTGATTGTGGTTCATTAAACCAATGTATAACTGATTCAATTATTGGGTCCTCATCATCTTCAGATGTGCCATCTTGCATAGCTTGTTCTATTTCAGAATATGTTTGTATTGATGTTGTCTTTTTGTCAACAATTCATGTCATTCTCTATTTATAGAGATGTTCTCTTTCTTGTATAGCATTGTTTTGGATAGAGCGATCAAATTATTCATAACTATGGTAGGTCTAACATTTCCTTGTGCATATGCATTATCATATTCTAGCTTTTACTTTAGCCTAACTGCTACTGTTGTTGCTTCATCTATTTGGTAGTGCAGTCATGGTAGGAGGGTCCTCAAAGAGAACAGTCCAAACCATGCAACAAGAGTCACACAACAGAAGCAACACAAAATATGGAGGCAAATGCAAATGTAAACACTCTTATTATAAGAAATCTTGATTAAAAATAGTCTGCCACATCCGAGCTTACAGATTCCACGCACAGATTTGATTACAACATGCTCAAAATATAGTGCTCATACATGTGAACGAAAATCTTACAAATCAAAATCTATATACATCTTATTCTATCTTCCTAATTCTATATCTCCCATCTAATGGTTCAATACTAGCTTTATATTACATCTGCGGGTCGAGAAACATCTGCGTCGTCCAAAGATCACCACAATCCCTAAGAAGAGAAGTGTAACATGTGCAAGAACAAGTCAGCCTCAAATTTGAAATTCATCCACGATAGATGTGTAAGATGAAGTGTGGACCAAAGTGTAAGGTCGAGGACATTCCATAGAACAAATCTAAACACACTGTGAGGATCCGCAAGTCATGGGAAAGATCCACGATCGATCCAACTAGCCGTTAGGTTTTGAAGTTATTCCCAAGCCAGTCCCAAAAACTGTCACATACTCCAGAAGTGATAACTTGCTAGAAAAAGATTCAAATGAGCTAAAAACTTGGAATAAAAAAATTGAACATGTCCACAATGAAATCTTAGGTACACAAGATATGGTGAGCAAACATGAAGAAACACTAGATCTACCAACTCGAACCAGAACAAGAACAAAACAAGAACAAAATTGAATGAAGATATTTTTGGTTGATGCAAGATTTCCAAGAACCAAGGATACTCCTACATCAGACATCTAGGGTTAATGAAAAGTGAGCCTCTCACTTTATAGGGACCAAAGGAAAACCAATATGGTCTACCTCAGCCTAAGAAATCCAAGAAGAATCCTTCACTGGTCTACCCTTCCATTTCACCAAATATTCCCTGTATTGTCTTCCACGAGTCCTCCTTCCATCTCTGACATCCAAAATCTCTCCTATCTCATCTGATTGTTGTTTAGGAAGTTGTTCTTCCAACTTCACTTTTTCATCTCCACTAAATTATGCTTCATGGTACTAATGTAAATCTGCAATGTTGAATATGGGCAATATACCCATGTCATATGGTAATTCCACTTCATAAGAATTTCTTGAATCGAACTTCTTCAAAATCCTACAGGGTCCAAACTTCCTCATCTTCAATTTACTGTATGTTCCAACTAGAAATATTTCTTTCGTTAATTACACCATCACTTCATCTCGAAATTCAAACTCCTTATGTCTCCTCTTTTCATCTTATTTTTCCTTATACTTCTGGTTCATGTTTTCCAAATGTTGTTTCACTTGAGTGTGCACTATCTTCATATGTTCTACAAATTATACTACTTCTGCACCCCTTTTATCTTCCCTACTAATGTCTCTCAACTCTTATATACCTCTAGGATGAACTCCTGTAACAATCTCAAAAGGTGTCTTTACAGTACTCTTGTTCACTGAATTATTGTAGGAAAACTCTTCTTGTGCTAGGACTAGATCCCAACTTTCGGTCTTCTCTCCAACCAAACATCTCAGCAAATTTCCCAAACTTTTGTTCACTACCTCTGTCTTTCCATCTTTCTATGGATGAAAAGTAGAACTGAACTTTAAATTTGTCTTCAGCTTCTTCCAAAGTGTCCTCCAAAAATAACCAACAAACTTTGTATCTCTGTCTGAAACAATACTCCTAGGTAATCCATGCAATTTGACCACTTCTCTGAAAAACAATTTTGCTACATGTATTGCATCAGTTGTCTTCTTACAAGGTATGAAATGTGCCATTTTAGAAAATTTGTCCACTACCACAAATACTGAATCATTACCTCTTTGTGTCTTAGGAAAACCAAGTATGAAATTCATGCTGATATCCTCCCAAGGCCTTTTTAGTACTGTCAAAGGTTTATACAATCTAACATTCTGACTACTTTCTTTTGCAACTTGAAAAAATCTGCAACATTGCACAGATTTCCTGACATCCTTATGAATTTGTGGCCAAAAGTAATTCTCACTCACCAACGCTTTTGTCTTGTCAATTCCAAAATGTCCTACGAAACCTCCACTATGTTTCTCTTTTACCAAGTTATCCCTCATTGAAATTTGGGGTATACACAACTAGTTCCTCTAAACAACATGTCCTCTTGAATGAAATAATCCAACCATTGACTTCTATCCTCCAAAACTGGTTCTTTACATGCTTTCCAAGGTTCTGCAAAATTTGGGTCTTCCTTATACAATTTCTTCAATTCATCAAAACCTAATACCTCCACTCTCATTTGTGCCAGTAAATTCCTTCTTCTACTCAAAGCATCAACAACTCTATTTGAATTTCCACTCCTATGTTTCAAGACAAAAGTGTAACTCTGCAAGAACTCTACCCATCTCATGTGTTTCTGATTCAACTTACTTGACTTTCAAATACTGTAACACTTGATGATCCATATATACAACACAAACTCCTTAGATAACAAGTAGTGTCTCCACTTCTTCAAGGCTTGAACTATGGCATAGAACTCATGATCATACATTGAATATCTTCTCCTTGCATCATTCAACTTCTCGTTGAAATAGGCTTCAGGTCTTCCTTCTTGACTTAACACTGCTCCAATTGCATTTCCACTTGAAATACCTTATCAAAATCTGGTAAAGCCAACACAGGCTGCTTTGTCACCTTCTGTTTCAACAGCTCAAAACTTTTGTCTACTCTAGATGTCTATCTAAAATCCTTCTTATCTCCCCTCATTGTTTCTATCATAGGGCTACAAATAGAACTGAAACTCCTAATGAACCTTCGATAGAAACTAGCCAATCCATGAAATTATCTTACCTCTCCAATGCTTTCAGGTGTAGGCCATTCAACAATAGCTATCACTTTCTCACGATCCATCTTCAATCCATCTATAGATATCACAAATCCCAAATATATCAATTCTTCCTTCATGAAACTACACTTCTTTATGTTTATCATCAATTGTTCTGCTTTCAACCTCTGCAAAACTTGTTTAATAACCAAAAAAATTCTTCCCTTGTGTTACTAAAAATCAAAATGTCATCCAAATATACAATCACAAACTTACCCAAGAATTTCTTCAATACCTCATTCATCAACCTCATAAAAGTACTTGGTGCATTTTTCAGTCCAAAAGGCATCACCAACCACTCATACAATCCTTCATTTGTCTTGAATGTTATTTTCCACTCATCTCTGTCTTTGATTTTGATCTGATGGTATCCACTCTTCAAGTCTATCTTTATGAAGTACTTAGCTCCGCTCAAAAAATCCATAATGTCATCCATCCGGGGCAAAGAAAATCTATACTTTACTGTGATCTTGTTTATGGCTCTAGAGTCTGTGCACATCCTCCCTTCTCCATCTTTCTTAGGTGTGAGCACAACAAGTACTACACAAGGACTTAAAATTTCTCTGATCAAACCTTTCCTCAACAACTCTTGCACTTGTCTATTCAATTCTTCATTCTCTGTCGGTGTCATCTGGTTTGTTGCTTTATTAGGAAAACTAGCTCCAAAGATCAGATCCATGCAATGACTAATACTCCTTATAGGTGGTAATCCATCAGGTACATTATCTGAAATGATAGTCATATTTTTTCAGCAACTCTTTTATCTCCTCAAGTTGTCCTTATACATGCTTCAAGTCTTCAACTTTCTTAGGCACCAATACATAGCACATGTTCTCATGTCTCAGTCCATCTAGAAATCTCCTTCCATCAACCAAATAGATTCTAGCAGTCGTACAAATCTCAACCTTAGGAACATCTTCCAAGGGTAACAAAGTCTGCTTCATCCCATTAGCAACAATGGTGTATATGTTCTTCTTTCCATCATGAATAGCTTGTCAATCATACTACCAAGGCCTTCCCAACAAGATATGGCATATATCCATGGGCATAATATCACACAAAACTTCATCATGGTAGTTTCCTATCTTCAATTTCACCAAACATTGTTCACTTACCAATATTTTATGCTCATCTTGAATCCATGATATTTGATAGGGTTTAGGGTGTTTCAACCTTTCCAAATTCAACTTGGTTACCATTTCTTCAGAAGCCAGGTTCTCTAAACTTCCACTATCAATGATCATTTTGCAACATTTACTAGCTACCTTGCATCTGGTCCTAAATAAATTATTTCTCTGCAATTTTTCTTTCTCCATTTCACTTTGACACAACACTCTCCTATTCACCAATACCTCTCATTCCGGCTGATTAGATGATCCAGCATGATCTTCCTCAACAAATTTTGTTCTCCTATTGTTCTCAATCTTTCTGCTTGTCTCTCCTTATTTGCATTCAAAGGCTATATGTCCTTCTCCACCATATTTAATGCAAGTTCCCCTTAATACTCTTTTCTCTTGCCTCTGTCATCTTTTCTATACCCTTCATTTTTGTAACCACCATATCCTCCTCCTATGTAAGGGTTTCCATCATCTCTTCGGTATGAATTTTCATTCTTATTGCCCTCCTTATCTGAAAAAGTTCCTCTTCCTCCTCTAGTGAATATTCTTCCTCTCTAAAATATTCCACCTCTTCCTCTATGTCTTTGTTCATGTCTTTTATTTAGTTTCTCTTATGCCTTTAGGGCACACTAATATGCCTCTTCCACACTCAACAACTTAATCAAACTGATCTCATCTTGAATAGATGACCTCAGACCATTCACATATCTAGCTACTTGTTCAATCTCATCTTCTGAATGTCTAGATCTGATATTCAACTTATAGAATTCCTCAGTATACTCTGTCACACTTGATTCTTTCTGCTTTAGGTTCTACAATTTCTTGAACAAACTAATCTGATACTCTGCAAGCATAAACTGTAGGATTTGAGAAATGCAAATCCACAGAACCCGATCAATACCTGCATGCAAAAGACTTGTCACAGAGAAAGAGAGAGATCAAGACAAGGGTTTGGCTCTCACAATGTGCAAGATGTATTCCAGAAAAATGAATAGAACATCTGAAAGATACAAGAGATCGATCCTTATAAAAGGAGATCAAAACCTAAAAGGAAAACCTAACCCTAAAGGTGAGTGCATTTAATAATTAATATTAATTATTAAATGACTAATATGTGTGCAAGGCGAAATCTTAAGAGGAGAGTAAAGTTAATTAATTACTTTACTCTAACACCCCCCTTAAGATGAGCAAGAGTGCAACTACAAACATGTGCAAGAAAGAAAAGGTAACTACAATGCATGAAAATAAATATGGGTCCTGGCAACTAGGCCTGATCAGGTACCCATTTACAAAAGCAATGCAAACTAAATGAAACGGGGTAAAGGAGAAAACCCAGTGGGAACAAAACTCCTCCCCAAAATAGAATGCAAAGAAAGGAATGTGATGTACTAATGAAAGAAGGATAGGAGGTGGATTACATGATACCCCCCATAGACAACTTATATCATATAAGTACATGTACAATGGTCTCCATAGGAGAGATAGAAAGAGAGAAGAAGGCCCCCAGAATTTTTCGATGTGTACTCGAGTTTTCATGTTCTTGGCCGACATGATGGTGTTAGCGTTTTGCAGATCCATGAAGATTAATATTGTATTACTTGTGTTAGTGTGCATTGAAATTTATTCATGTATTGAGGTCAACAGTTGTAATTTATTCTTTATCTGAGGCCGACTGAATAGTGGATGTAAATCCGTGTAGCGGATATATATAAGTGTTTGTTTTCCTAATTTAGAGGCAATGCCCAGTGTGTGCAAGAGGTTTACATGTGTGAATAAAGGTCAAATCATTCAACAGCAAAGCAGAATGTGAAGAAGTTTGAGCAGAGTGTGGAAGAGTGTGTAGAAGTTTTTGTGCGCCTAACTGGAACTGTAATCAGGCTTTTGTAGAAGCTATTTTTTCAGCTCAACTTGATCAGATGGATTTAATCTGATTATTTTATGTAAGGAAGTGAGCCTTCCCTTTGAGCAGTGTGCTCTAGGCAGTGCGCCTGAATGCAAGTGCATTCCTTTTTAATTCTTCATTATACTTCTAACAGGGTATAATCTTGTGGACTAACATCCACCGTGGTTTTTCCCCTAATAGGGTTTCCACGTATAAGAGCTTGGTGTTCATGTGTCTCTGATGTGTTATTAATTTATTCTTGCACTATTATTTATCAGATCTAAGATTTAAGGTTGATTAATGTTGTATAAGTTTGATTTTGGTAACAACTGATTCACCCCCCCTCTTAGTTGTTTATCCTTGTTTTGCCAACAATTGGTATCAAAGCTAGTTCCTCTGAAGAATCCTAATAGCTTGAGGTGATCCAAGATGGCATCATACAAGAAGGATAGTCCTAGATTCGATAGTACAAACTACTCTTTATGGAAATTCAGAATGGAGTGCCATTTGAAGTGCATTGGAGAACCTTTCTAAAAGATGACACAAAGTGCATATACTATTCCTCAGAATGGTCTATCCTCTGAAGATGAGATCAAGCAAGCAGAAACTAATACCAGGGCTATTGAAGAATTATTGAGTGCTTTGATAGATTTGGAGATGACAAATATGTTAGGATTGAAGATTGCATACCAGATCTGGAAAAAGTTTGAAACATTGTATGAAGGAGATGCACTAGTCAAAAGTGCTAAGCTACAAAGTCTAAAAGGCAAGTGGGAAGACTTGAAGATGAGAATATCCTCTCTTTTTCTCAAAAGATAAATGAATTGGTGATGAACATTAGATGTGTTGGTGGAACCTTGGATGATGAAGAAGTTGTGGCTAAGATACTTAGATATGTGCCTCCCTCCTACAAAACAAGAGCTCATGCTATTGATGAACTCGGGACAATGACAAATATTACAAGAGACACGCTGATTGGAAAACTTGCTGCATTTGAGTTGAGTGAATTTGGTGAATTTTCTCCTAAGATTGAATCTGCATTCAAAGCTACAGTATCCAAAAAAAGCCAACAAAGATACAATCCGGGTGAGAGTTCCAAAAGGACATTCAAATATGAAGATGAGATGAAAAATATTGAAGATGAAGAAAGAGAATTAGAAGAACTGGAAGCATTGAATATGAAAAGAGAAGACATAGGTCATGGTAAGTACAAAGGAAAGTTACCTATTAAATGTTTTTCTTGCAGCAAAATAGGTCATTTTGCATCTAGATGTTGTGAAAGAGTTTTTAAGTACAAACCTGAGAAGACTAGATTTCAAAGGAAATGTTATTATGTTGAAGAAGGTGTAACTGATGAAGAATCTGATAAAGAAACCAGAAATGAAGATGAATGGGTATTTATTGCTATCAAAGAAAATGGTCAGGTGTCCACTAAATCTACTAGTAATGTGAATGTTGAAAAATCTCTTGCAGCAAAAACTGAAGAAAAAGATGAGTGGGTAATTGATAGTGGATGCTCACATCATATGACTGGTGACAAAATCAAGTTTGTAAGCTTGGAAGACTATGATGGTCATGTTATAAGATTTGGAGACAACACTTCTGGTGTGATTCATGGTAAAGGCACTATTTATTTTGGTGGTAAGCATAATACTGATGATGTTCTTTATGTACAAGGCTTAAAGAATAACTTGTTAAGTGTTGGACAGATGGTAGGCAAGGGTTACAATCTTTAATTCAAGGATTGTAAGTGCAGAATAAGGGGAAGTTCTGGAAATATGATTGCTTCAAGGTACAAAGACAAAAGGTAATATCTTTCATTTGAGTGTTGCTAGTGAAAGTTGCTTAATTGCTCATATTGATGTAAGTTGGTTATGGCATAGGAGGTTGTGTCATGTGAACTTTGATAACATTGTCAAGATAAGCACTACTCAAGCAGTCAAAGATAATCCTAAGTTAGTGAAGCCTACTGACACTATGTGCAAGGAATGTCAGATGGGAAAGCAGACAAGAAATTATTTCCGAAGAAAACAGTATAGCTCTAATGGAGTACTGGATTTGATACATATTGATCTATGCAGTCCATCTAGAATCAGAAGTCTACAAGGTGAAAGGTATTTTATGTTGCTCATTGATGATTATTCTAGAATGATATGGGTTGCTTTCTTAAGAGAAAAACATGAAGCATTAGAAAAGTTCAAAAGTTTCAAAGCTATGGCAGAGAATGAGATAGGTCAGAAGATCAAATGTCTAAGATCTGACAAAGATGGTGAATTCACTTCTCGAGAAGTCAATTCTTTCTGTGAAGAGCATGGAATCAAAAGACAGTTATTTGCTCCCCGAACCCCTCAACAAAATGGAGTTGTTGAAAGAAAGAACAAAACCATTCTAGAAACTGCTAGAACCATGATGTTGGAAGCAAATTTTCCTCATTTCTACAGGAGAGAAGTTGTAAGTACTGTTATGTATACCATTAATAGGGTGTATGTCAACAGTAATTCTAGTAAGACACCTTTTGAGCTATGCTTTGGTTATAAGCCTACTATCAAGTATTTCAAAAAATTTGGAAGCAAATGTTACATCAAGAGAGATGATGATATAGGCAAGTTTGATGCTAGAATTGATGAAGGAATCTTTTTGGGTTACTCTACTAAAAGTAAAGCTTATCGGTGCTTTAATAAGAGGTTAAAGAAAATGGTTGAAAGTGCAAATGTCAAAGTTGATGAAGATATTGTTAAACTATCTAGATGTAGTGGATATGATTCAAATGATCAAAATGATAATACTAACAATGATGTTCAGACACAAAATCAACTTCAGATTATTTCGGTGAACCAAGGGAATCAAGAGGCAGAGACTAGCAGAAGTGCAGAAGAAAGAACACAAGAACAAGAAGTCAGAGAAAATCCTAAAACTCCCAATATGTAAGGACAAATCACTCTGATAGTCAAATCATAGGAGACAAGAGCAAAGGTGTGCAAACTAGAAGAAGAATTTTGGAAGAGTATTGTCTAATTTCCAAAGATGAGCCTAGCAATATCAATGAAGCATGCAAAGATGAACATTGGATGGAAGCCATGAAATAAGAACTAATGCAAATAGAGAAGAATGATAAATGGGATCTTGTTCCTAGACCTCAAAACAAAAATGTGATTGGAACCAAGTGGGTGTTCAAGAATAAGTTGAATGAGCAAGGTGAAGTGGTCAAAAACAAAGCAAGACTAGTTTGCAAAGGGTACTCACAGATGGAAGGTATTGATTTTGAAGAAAAAATTTCCCCTATTGCTAGAATTGAAGCGGTAAGATTATTTATTGTTTATGCTACTTTCAAGAATTATAAAGTCTATCAGATGGATGTAAAGTCAACATTTTTGAATGGTGAGCTAGAAGAAGAAGTCTATGTTGAACAACCAGATGGATTTCAATTGACTAATGAAAAAGACATGGTATGTCGACTGAAGAAAGCTCTATATGGACTTAAGCAAGCTCCTAGAGCTTGGTATGCTAGATTGGATAAATACTTATTGAAGCTTTGATTCAATAAAGGTACTACTGACAACAATCTATATTTCAAGTTGGATCAGAATAAAGAATTGATCATTGAAGTCTTTGTTGATGACATTATTTTTGAAGGTGATAATGATTTGTGTATGAAGTTTGTTGATGAAATGTCAATGATAGAAGAGTTAAAATTCTTTTTAGGATTGCAAATCACTCAGTTAGATGATGGAATTTTCATATCTCAATCTAAGTATGTGAAAGAGCTACTAAAAAAGTTTGGCATGGAAGATTCCAAGTCAGTTGGTACACCTATGATAGCTGGATGCAAACTTACATAGAATGATGATTCTCCTAAAGCAAATCAGACAAGATATAGGTCAATGATTGGTGGATTACTCAATTTGACTCAGACCGGGCCAGATATAATGAATGTTGTATACATGGTTGCTAGATTTCAAGCTAATCCTAAAGAGTCTCATGTATCTGTTGTGAAAAGAATTTTCAGATACCTAAAAGGGACAGTTGATCTTGGTCTTTGGTATCCTAGGGATGATGATCTTATCTTGAATGCTTTCACTAATGTTGATTGGGCAGGAGATGTGAATGACAGGAAGAGTACTAGTGGCGGTGCATTCTTCTTAGGGAAGAAATTGGTATTTTGGCTAAGCAAAAAGATTTTTTTTGTTTCGTTATCTACTGTTGAGGTAGAATATATTGCTACTACAAACAATTGTACCCAAGTACTGTGGATGAAGCAAATGTTGAGAGATGTCAGAATTGAGTATGAAGAACCCATTGCCATATTTTGTGAAAATTCAAGTGCCATTAATATTTCCAAGAATCCAGTGTTGCATTCAAAGACAAAGCATATATCCATCAAATATCACTTTTTGAGAGATAAAGTGAGTGACATAGAATTTAGACTAGAGTATATACCTACCAAGGAGAAAATTGCAAACATATTTACTAAGCCATTGCCTAAGGATACTTTTGAGTACCTCAGAGGCAACTTAGGGGTGATTTCCCCTCCTGATCAGAACTAAGATGTAGGTCTTTGCATCAGTCCATGAATTCATAGCCATATCTTATTTCGGATTGATGTTGTGGTGGCTGCTACTCAGGGGGAGTATTCAAATGATTCAAAATTGTGATCAAAGCATGTGTACCTTTTCCATTGATGTCAAAGGGAGAGAGAAGAGCAATGTGAAAAACATGGGAGAAGAAGGAAACAGGAAAGAGTGCACAATCTCAGGGGGGGATTGTTGGAGAAGAGCTAGTTGGGTTGGTGGCATTATTTTTCACGTCATGAGTTGCAATCAATGCCAAAGGGGGATATTGTTGGATGTTTTGGTTTCATTGCTGATATGTGGTTGTCATTGATGTCAACACTATTAGCATTAATGATGCTTAAGGTTGTATATGTTGAGGATATTGAGAAAATTGTAAAAATAATATTGCTAGCAGCCAGTGAAGCTGAGAAGGTCAGAATGTTGGAAAGTTTTGTACATTGAAGCTCTGAAGGTGCACTTCAAAGGGTTTGTTGTTGAAGCTTTCTAGTATGTTGTCCAAATGTTTCAGAGGTTCGCATCAAGATTTATGGGAGTTATGAAGATTTTTGTTCCTACAGTTATTCAGTTTCTATAGATGGTGTTCTTGGATGAAACGGATGAAATTCTAGTAATTTCATGTGTTGTGCATGTACTTGTGACGTTCATGGATGAGTCTAGACCGTACTTTATCCTTGTTGTATGTCTGCATTGATCGAAGTGTTCGTGATCGGATATTTTTCTGATGTGTGCTCAAGTTTTCATGTTCTTGGCCAACATAATGGTGTTAGCATGTTGCAGATCCATGAAGATTAATATTTTATTGTTTGTCATGTTTGAAGGTGTTTTTTTGGGTCCTCACTTTTTTGTGACTGACTTGTGTTGGTGCACATTGAAATTTATTCATGTATTGAGGTCGATAGTTGTAATTTATTTTTTATTTGAGGTCGATTGAATAGTGGATGTAAATCTATGTAGCGAATATATATAAGTGTTTGTTTTCCTCATTTAGAGGAAATTCTCAGTGTGTGCAAGAGGTGTACATGTGTGAATAAAGGTGAAATCATTCAAGAGTAGAGCAAAGTGTGAAGAAGTTTGAGCAAAGTGTGGAAGAGTGTGTAGAAGTTTTTGTGCGCCTAACTGGAACTGTAATCAGGCTTTTGTAGAAGTTATTTTCTCAGTTCAACTTCATCAAATGGATTTAATCTGATTATTTTATGTAAGGTAGTGAGCCTTCCCTTTGAGTAGTGTGCTCTAGGAAGTACGCCTGAATGCAAGTGCATTCCTTTTTCATTCTTCATTATACTTTTAACAGGGTATAATATTTTAGACTAACATCCACCGTGGTTTTTCCCCTAACAGGGTTTCCACATATAAAATCTCGGTGTTCATGTGTCTCTGATGTGTTATTAATTTATGCTTGCACTGTTATTTATCATGTCTGAGACTTAAGGTTGATTAATGTTGTAATTTTGGTAACAACTTATTCACCCCACCCTCTCAGTTGTCTATCCTTATTTTTCCAACACAACCAAGTACTAATATGTATAACTACATATATGAATAAAATATTCATTCAAACATGTGATCACCAACTTGGGAAAATATCATTGTTCAAGGACATAGTAATAATATAGAGGCAAAACATAACAATAATAAAACAATTGCTAAGAATAGCACAAGAAAACAAACTTCACACATGAATATAATTGCAATTTAGTAGACCTTACAAATTTACACCAAATTTAGGAACTCGATCTCCTATGCTCTCACATATGCAACAAATGGTCTAAGTCACAGGTGCTACCTAAGAAAAACAAAAGCCCTATCAACCTTAATAATAAATAACAAATTTGTATAACCATGTATTCTAATTTCCAATGCTCAATACTTGTAGCAGTTTTAGACTAAGCATGTCAAATACTATGAACAATGCCACTTATCCACAAACAGATGTGTAGTGAAAAAATGTATATAGTAAAAAACATTAGAAAAGAATAAGCCTATTATTAGCGAATGAATTCGCTCATGGTAAATATGCTCAAAATAAATGACTCTCAGCCCCGTTTAGCACTAGTATAAAGTCACTAACATCTCTAAAAAGACTACAATTACATTTGTGGCTTTTCTTTGAATTTGGAGGTATAGCTCCCTCAAATTTATCTAAACTAAATAAACATGGGTATGCTTCTGACCAAAAAGTAGGAAAGGCAACAGACGCCAGTTCATAAATATGAAACTAATGCGAAAGCGTAAACCACAACCATAGATGATCAACACAAAGATTGAAAAGCCTTTGACTATCTTATCAAAGGAAATAAGATCATACTATAATAAATGGACACCATAAAGCTTATCTCACAAAGAAGACGTAACCCTATTGCATGTGTAACACAAAGATCAGTGTACTAAGCATCTCATTAAATTCATAATTCAAAGATTATGAATCATTACAGCATGAAATAAATTATCAAATCCCTCTCGAGAACACCACAAAGTGTATATCCGAAGAGCCCCTATCTCTTTCTCCATTTTTAAATATATAGCAAATCACCCCTACCGAATAGTCACTAAAGTCATTACTAAATTAGCTGTCTTCTTGCTTCTCCATCGTTTTCATGAAACCTGTTGAAGATCAACTGAAATAATTAGTCTGGAAAATGAATGGGCATTGGGCAATGAAAAACCGATTCTTTATCTCACCAACAATCATCGAACAACCTCTCACACAAATGAAAAATTAATGCAGCTTCAAGGAGACACCATACGATAACATGTGTATACTGCTCGATTGGAAATGTAATTTAAAACTGGTTCAAATCATCCATTAATTCAAACTGAGTTGTCATCACATCAAACCTTAGGAAAAAGAAACAATATCCAACCAGTCTTCTAAAAATTTAGCTAGTGTCACCGCTCTTTATCATTCAGAAGCATCCAACATGGTGAGCACTCAGAGTGACAGTGATTTTGCAAATGATTTCATTATCTTGGAGGAGATTGAATGTAGCTCGTTGTTCAAGCATTTTTCAAATCAGCTAAAGGAGGTCTTCATGATACAAAGCGAGGTGGAAGAAGAGGTGCTTCGCAGTATTCTTGGTGAAGCATTTTTTAGCTAGACACATGTATACAATACTACCATGCTAGAGCACTTCGTTTACACGGTCATCAGGACTTTTGGTCACCGCGACTAAGGTGTAAGAGCATTAGAACATTTGGTGAGGATTGAATTCCACCATCATGTCAATGTGGCCATTGTTGGGCTCAGTCACTATCCTCGGAGTGGACTGATAGTCGGCACCATCTATATAGCGTTGGCACTTCAGAATGAGACTATGCAGGAAGCGGTTGCTCTTCTTCATGTGGGAGTCATGAGGAATGATACAGGGCTCTTTGCCCGATTCCTGTAATCACACGATAATCTTCTATCCCCTGCTCAAGTTGAACACCTCCAGATTGTGATTGAGGGCATCCGAGTTCTAATGTTTGCCTTGTGTGTTTCAACAAGAATGCCTCCTTTTTCTTTTTTTTATCGATACTATCTTTTACAGTCGAACCAACCAATTTTGTAGTGTCGATGCAATGTATACACGTATTTATATATATAAATAAAATATCTTTTAAAATCTTTATATTCTTATATGCATGGCTTTGTTTACTCTTGTTTATATTATATCTAAAAATGTTGGTTTTGTTCGCTGCAAAATGCACTAGTTTTATGAATTAAACTCATTGTCATTCCATGAATTGTTGAAAAGCTTCTGGGCGGAAAAATGGGTAGTTCATGTAACTTAATAAAACACCGCCTAGGTTTCAAATAGTTGAAAGAATACCGCCCACTAATATAACTTGTGAGGTAAGCTACTTGATAACTTTTGACAGATGAGAACTCATCACGCAGGTTATTCACATACATAAAGCCCCTATGGAAGAAATGGTGAGTTAGGACAAAGCCATAAAACACCGTCTGAACCAAAATTTAAATAAGATGACTAAGGCCAATAAGATCAAAATAGTTGAAAAATGGGAGGGTCGTGTTTATGGGTAACACCTATCACAATTACGCACACAACGTTGATTTTTTTGGTGATTTCCTCATTGGCTACTGGTATTTTCCTCATGGCTTTCTCATTTTCTAATTTTCTTAAATAATAATAATTATTGTAGGAAGCTTTTCTATTGGAAATATTTCATGAGTTTGTTGGTATAGTTGTGTCTTGGCATATACTCCTCCTGGGGACGCATAGCGTTTTAAGCAGTAAATTTGTTTGTACTATTTGTGAGCTCTCATTTATTGTGAGTAGACTAAAGTGCATTCGTTATTAGTGGCTTATGGTGTGAAGTTTTAAATCTGTCAAGTAAAGTTTTATTTGCATTGTTTTTTCATTTGCTTAGATCCATGGCAAATCAGACATATCTTGAACATATAGACATCCTTCAATGTTTATCACTCTTTCATGAACACACAATATATTTGAATTACGAAAAACACAAAAGAAAGACCAAAATATTAGAAACAAATGACAAAGTTGAAAAAACATAGATTCATCCATAAGAACATTGATTGATAGGGAACAATAGATATTAAACAATTGCCAAACTGTACATAACAATTCAGATAGTGAAATCTGTATCTGTTGACAAGGTTTATGTCCATTGTATTGGAAGCAAAAAATGGGGCATTTGTAAGTTCCTATATCTTTTACAATTTCATTTTATAGGTTTTTACATCTCCACATTTTATGCTTTAATGTCTATTATTTATTGATGTTTGCACCTTGTGGGTTATTCTCTACTCTTCCCTACCTTTGAATGCTTTTATGGATCAACCTTTGTTCTTGACTAGAAGACCTAACACCATAATTGATTAATGCCATCTTCTGTGTTGGGCATGATAAATACATGTATCAAATGAGACTCAAAATTGGCTCCAAGTAATTGCAAAATGTCTGGATATAAAATCATTAAATTTGTGTTTGTTGAAAGCATTGATGTCTATTGTATGGGGAGGCAAAGACAAAGCATTTGTAAGTTCGTATGTATTTTACATCATTGCTCTATAGTTTTTTTAAATCCTTCCATTCTATGACTTAATGTGTATTGTTTATTGTTGGCTGCATTTTGTCTGTCAATGTCTATTCTTCGCTATCCTTGATTGTTTTCATCACCTAGATTATATTGTTGAGTTAAATACTTAACAATTTAATTCATTAATGTCAATTTTTTTGTTAACTTTGGTTAAGTATAAAGCCTAAGTAGGTACAAAATTCAATGTGTGTTGTTTTAGCATGGACTTTTAGCATTTCCTAGTCATTAATTCTCACTCATTTCCATTGGATTGAAATGCAACTGGCATTAATCGATCCCTCTACCAGATTTAAGACTGTTGAGCAAAGCATTACCTACATTGTCTAATCATCTTGACAAATTATTCCTTGACAATAAAACCTGTCAAAAAAGCCGAAATTTATAATCTCACATATCTTTTACATTGTCTTTTATGCATTGTCTAATCATTTGCTCAGATTGTTTGACGAGACTGAAATCTATTTCTCTTAAGTCTGAAACTTGTTATACCTTTTACATTGCTATTGATTTTTTATATATATACTCTATAAATGTTCAGTTCTTTGTTGTCCATCATTCATGATGTAACTAATCTATTGTTTGCCACAGTAGCAAGCCAACTATAATTCAACGTCATAAACAAAGATTAGATCTAGCCAAATGTCAAAGTTCCTAGCGTAAAATCTATAATAATTCACAAACTGTGCAATGTCGTGGATGCCAATTGCACTTCAATCAATTAGATGAGAATGGGATTTTTTCCTATTGGAAATAAAGTAGTGTGTTTGTGTGAATCGAGAAATTTTCTTAGAAACATTAACCCACGTAAACAATCAACAGTAACAAACGACAAAAGTATGGGAAAAACAAAAACGACACTTAAATTTATCCTGTGTTCCATAGAATTATTCTACCAAAATATAGTCCCACCTAGTTTTTTTCAAAGTCTCCATTCAATTCAAGTTAATTGTATATCCATGTGTAGACATGGAAAATATACAAATTCGATCTGGCACATTCGATCTCGATTAACTAACGACGTTTCTTCCTAAATCACACTATCAGCTTATCATCACCTTTTGTCTCTTAATTAAATAAATCATTATTTATTTGATTAAGTCTTTCTCCTCTATTGATTAAATTAATCGATTTAATTTAATTAACCTTATGTCTCTGTTTAATTAAATAAATCATTTTATTTGATTAAAAGTCTCTAAAGTCTTCTTATAAAATTAAATAAATTAAACCTTATTTGATTTAATCTAACATTTTCCCACTTAGTTAAATAAATCAAAATCATTTATTTAATTAATCATTTCCTCTCATTTCTGATTTAAATCAACTCATCAATTTGAGTCAAAATTGTCAAATCATCTAATCTCTCATTAAATTAATCAAAATCTTGATTAAGTTAATCCTCATCACTAAAATCCTCTAGAGAATGCAACTTGTACATGAAAATAGATTTAATTCATTTATTAAATCTCTATTTTCCCTCACATGGCATAAAAAAGGAATATTCCCTCAAGTTTGAATTCAAAAAGTCCAAGTGGAGGGGTACTTCCAACAAAGCATTCATTCCTCTTACATGTCCTTGTGCATTGAGCCAAGTGGCATTTATTTCATTCATTTTTCCCTTTCACATGTCATTTCCTCAATTTCAAATTCCACCTAATTGCATTTATTGGCACTTTGGCCAAAATGTGCACAACCATCAACCATTCACATGGTGATAAGAGGCATTCAACCATTGGGTGAAAGTTAGTCCCACATTGCCCAAATCTTTCTCTTTCTTCCAAATTCAAATCTATAAATTGGAGGTTTCTCTCCTCATTCTTCATCCACAATCTCATGCAAAGTTACTCTCTTGACATTGAGAGCCAATTTTGTGCACATCATTCCATATATTCATCATTTTCACAATTCCATAACTAGGTTATGCCAAAATCTCATTTAGGAGATTTATTCAATCCACACATATCAACATTGCAATTTAGGAGTTGGGAAAGGGCCAATTTCGACACATCAATTGGCACCAATTCCCCCATGGGATCACAAGTTTTCTTACTTAATTAGGATTTTACTTTCATTTACTTACTTTGTTCTTCATTTTCCTAGTTTAAGTTTTAGTAAATGGATTTCATGGGGAATCCTTCATTCTTGCTTGCATATGACCTAATATTGTGATTTGTTTGTTGTTTTTGTGCAAGTGCGGGATTAGGGGTTCACACTATGAAACATCAATATTTATTGAAACATGTCCACTTGTTCAAGATATACGTAATGATTTGTCCATGTCTTCATCTATAGGAAATATGCACATGTTCAAGAAATCACTATGAATATGTTTGGAAGATAAGTTGCATTGTTAATAGTAGTTGTCTTTCCTAATTGGAGATTGTCATACATGCTTGCATAGATTTTATTTACTATTAAGATTGGTAGGTTTCTTGATACTAGAAGCAATACCTTGTTGTTACAAGGCAGTCAATGGATGTAGCTAGGAACATCAAAAATCACTTCAAGCAAATAGGATTTTGACGATCATGATTCTAGCTACCTTTCTCAGAAACAGTTTCCCAAAATTTGAAGAAGAAACAACAACAACATTGCCATAATCATGACTGCCTAAACAACAACACTTGGCATCAAATTGTCAAAATCCAGACAAGATTAAAATTACACCTGAAAGAGTGACTACTACAATTGGCACAGACCATATCAACTGCATTAGGGAAGATCTAAAAAGGACATGTGCATAACACATAATAAATAAGAAACTTATTTAGACCATGGAGTACAAATTGAAAATAAAGGTGGAGTGTGATCTAATACCGCATCAGTGCATTTGAACAAGCTGCAAAGTCTCGTTAGAGAGCCTATAGCTTTGTAACACCATATCCACAATCCTATAAACAACATAAGAAGACTACGTGAGTGAAAATAGAAAAAGACACTGCATTGTCTATTATGGATTTAATCTCAATCTCTATACCTCACACAATCCAAGGAACATTCCAAAATGAATATATAAGACAAAATATTTAAAACCTTGCTCACATCCTAGTTCAGCTTTTCAATGCCTATCTCTACTTCCTCAACAACACTTGTTGTGATAGCTCCAAATCTATGTGCATTGTCAGTCTGTTTATCTATGGTTAGCTTCAAAATTGCTCCAAGAAGAAGGTCACAAACATATACTATAATGCATTAATTGCAACTATTTACCTTTTCTAAAATAAATGACATTGTAATTTACCTAACAGACAATGTATGATGTTTATCAACCACAATATGAAAATAATACCTAGATATTTGATCAATATATTTAGTTGTCTATGTATTGTTTCTTATACATTTCTAGCCATGGTTTTTTGCAAATGCATAAACTAGTTCAGACCATACCTCCTCAGATTGTTGCAGTGGTATTTCAAGTTATATAGTAGAGTGTTGATGACAAATAATAAACAACTAGCATAGATCCCTGCAAGACCAACGACCATTGGAAAACACATTGTGCAATGCATCTAAAATGGATAATAGTCTTTTTGTTTCAACAACCACATATATATATATACACACACATATATATACATAGACATATATATGTATATGCAAACCTGATTATATGCAGATACAGATGCACATACATATATATCTACATATATATATATATATATGCGTACATGTATACATATGTGCATAGATCAAGACATACATATATGTAAGAACATGTGCATTGAAACATACATAGATATGCATTACACACATATATATGTATAAACATCTACATGAGAAAAAATGTAAATATATATATATGTGTGTGTGTGTGTGTGTGTGTGTTAATACATTTGTATATACATGTGTATATATATACACATATGTAAGTGTATGTGTGTAGAGTTATATATATGCATATGCACATACATATAGACACATATATACATGTATGTATGCATACCTTTATATATACATATCTACACATGCATATATATGTACATACAAATATATATATGTAGCTAAATATAGCTATATATACATTCGTACATATAGACATGCAATGAACAATACAAACAATCTTTTTCTTAGCACACCCAGAACTTGACACCATTATGCATTACCAACAATTGCACTTGAATCTATTCAGAATAAATGAAAAAACAGATCCTAGTAAACGCAAAATGTAGAGCACACACATATATACATATATATATAGAAATATATACATACATATATATATATGCACAAACATATATTATATGCACACACATTTATACACACATACAAATATATATGTATATATACATACCTATATATATGCTTGCACATATGTATGTCTTTTTGTGCACATTTGAACACACATACATACATATAAAAAATACATATATGTATGTATGCATATATATATACATATAAGATCTTTTTTCCCTGACATGCATAGAACTTAATACCATAATCCATTAATGGGAATTTCACTTCAATCTATTTCCCACAAATTGACATCTGCTAATTAAAATAAAAAATGTGATCATATGCACACAACACGTGACCCACTATTGGCAACACCACATGCCCATAAAAGAAAATTGCACCAATGACACATGCATAGCAAGAGATCATCACAATAAAATTTATTTCTATGCTGCATTTCTTTCAACTATAAATTGCAACTAGAAAATATAAAGAGCCAACAAACAACACACCATATGTCAATGACCAAGCAATTTTGGGAAAAAAATACAAACATGATTTTAATAGTTCCAAATAGACACCATTGGAAGAAGTCTTATCTATACAAAATATTCATGACATGCATCGTTTGAAACATCAATCATAGATCAGTTATATCATGTACAGATAGAAATCTTCCAATGTCTATCACTGTTTCATGTACAGACAATTAACATGAATTGAAGTAATACACATTGCAAAAAAATAGTCTAAGCTTTGTTTCAAGACATTTGGCATTGAAACATCTACGCCACATGAAACTAAGACTGAAACATCAAAAGTCAATCAAGAAATAGAGAAATAGGAACCAACGGATGGAAACACTTATCAATAAACAAACCTAACGATTAAATCATTGTAGAAAAGGCAATTTTTTTTTGCAAAAGCACTATTTGTCAACGCTAACAAAATAGATATAAACACTCTTAGGACATACGAATTCCACTCTCATCAAACAATCTCAGCAAATGAAATGCATACATTCACACATATATATATCCATACACGCATATATACATGCTCACATACATACATATATACATATATCTATATATCTATCTATCTATATATATATACACACATGTACATATATATAAACACATTTACATATATACATATACATATACACACACACACATATATATATATATATATATATGGATGTGTATGCACTAAACAACCTAAATAACCTTTTGCTTCAGAGCATCAAAAGTAAACACCATAATCCATCAATGGCAACTGCACTTGAATCTATACCCAACAAATGAAAATCAGCCCTACGTAAATGAAAAATATATACATATTATATATATATATATACATATTTGTACACACTACTATATATATATGTGTATACA
The DNA here is from genome assembly GCA_007115665.2 of Sequoiadendron giganteum. Taxonomy (NCBI): domain Eukaryota; kingdom Viridiplantae; phylum Streptophyta; class Pinopsida; order Cupressales; family Cupressaceae; genus Sequoiadendron; species Sequoiadendron giganteum. The sequence goes on along the minus strand of CM021101.1, from coordinate 562,724,672 downwards.
CACACACACACACACACACACACATATATATATATATATGAATACACACACACATATATATATATATATGAATACACACATATATAGATGTACATATACAAATATATATACATATATATATTCCTTGTACATATATGTTTTTCCAATCTCCTCATTGGATTTTCATTTTTGTCATGATTATGTATTTTTCGAATCCAAATTAATTGTCTTCTTCATGAAAGAGTTATAAATAGACTTAAAACTTCATATCATAAGCCACCAATGATAGTTGCACTTCAGTCCACTTGGAATAAATCATAACACACAAATAGTAAATGCAAATTTACTACTTAAAATGCCATGTACCCCCTACAATAATCATTATTATTAAAACAAATTACAAAATTATGAGGAAAATATAACCATATCTTTATTTTTTCGGTGCTATTCGCAGAGCAAAACTTTAATACGCAAGATTGGGCCAACAACACTAGCTCCCCATCCACAAGGTAGAGACCATAAATTGAACATAGTAGAAAATGACAAAACCACGAGGAAAATACCAGCAATAAAAATGAAAATTGCAAGAAAAACCAATAACTTTGCCTATTTGTTGTTAGAGGGTTCTATAAAGGGAATCAAAGCTGCCGCTTCTTTGGAACCGATTGTGATACAAAAATTTGTGGATGATACCTTCCTATTTGGGAAAGCCTCGATGATTGAAGCTAGAAAGTGGAAAAACTACCTGAACAACTATGTTGCCTGCTCTGGTCAATGCATCAACTACAACAAAAGCATGATTTACTTCTTTAACAACACTCCTAACTTGCAAGCTAGGGTGACTGCGGTTCTGGGTTGCTTGAGTGGGACTCTTCCTTCATTTTACCTTGGGCTCCCCCTCACTGTTAAGGAGGTCACCCCTGACTTTTGGAACTCGGTACTTGAAAGAATTCAGAGGAAACTTGTTGGATGGAAAGGCTGGATTCTTAGCCACGCTGGTAAGCTTCAACTTATTTTTGTTGCTCTTCAAGGTATACCAATTTACTTCCTCTCTATTTTTAAGATTCCCAGGTATATAGTTGAGAAATTTGGAAAAAATCAAAGGAATTTCCTCTAGTCTAAGACTGAGGACAAGAAAAACTTTTCCCTAGTAAAATGGGAAAAGGTCTGTCAACCCAAACATTGTGGTGGCCTAGGGATTAGGGATATATCCAACACCAACAAGGTCGTGATGGCCAAGGTAGGTTGGGATCAAATAAGGAACACTAAGGATTGGTGCAAAATCATGAATGTTAAATATCTTCAGAATAGGCCTTTGGTTTGTTTCCTTTATGAGGTTCATCCCCAGGGTTCTTTAGCCTGGAGGAGCATTTGGAACACTCAGAGTCTTCTTAGGAGAGGGATAAAATGGAAGGTAGGCAATGGTAATATCCTTGGTTACTTGATACTCCTTTGGAAAGTTCTGGTTTCAGGAATCACAAGAGGTTGGTCCAGAGGTTCTTTGGTATTCACATTAGGGACTATGTTCTTGGGCCTCCTAGGGCTAGAGTGTGGAAGGATTTAACCCTTTGTTGCCCTTTTTCCCAGGATCTTTGTTGCCTGGATAGGTCTCTTCAAAATTTACTTTCTTTTACTAGGTTTCCCTCATCTTGCTTAGGAGATGAAATTTTTTTGGACCTTGACAAACAAGGGGATCTGCCTATCAAATCGGCATACAATTTGCGGACAGACTAGGGTGTTGTTGTCGATCCTTGGAAGAAGGTCTGGAACCACCATATGATCCTGAAAGTCAATTTATTTTGGTGGACCGCCTGTCACAACAAGATCCTTACTCAGGACAATTTGAGGAAAAGAGAATTTTACATCCCCAATAGATGTTTGTTATGTAAATGTTGTGAGGAAATAGTTGACCACTTACTGTTACACTACCTGTTTGTTGCTAAAGTTTTGGGATTGGCTTTTGAAAGATTGGGTATTGTTTGGACCATTTTTAAGGACATCAAATCCTTTATTTTGAGCTAGTAGGGTCCTTATATTCACCCCTTGCCTGGTGAAATTTGGAACCAGGTCCCTCCCATTATCTGTTGGTGTTTCTGGAAGGAAAGGAACAACAGGATCTTCAGGAATATTGAAATGAGTCCCAAGGAGGTCTTCGGTATAGGTGCATGCCTTATTGAGGAAAACATCTCCCTCTTTAAGGGTAAAATTCTGGAAAAGGGATCCACTGAATGTGAAATTAAAATGGCTAGAGCTTGGCATCAGAATTTGGATGCAAGCTCCTTTGACAACTCTAGATCCCTGGCTAGGAGTAACACCATTTGGGAACCTCCAGATATAGGATGGTTTAAACTCAATTTTGACGGGGCTACAAAAGGCAACCCAGGCAAAGCTAGTATAGGAGGTGTGATCAGAGATTCCAAAGGTGATCTGGTGGCAGGTTATCTCGGGGGGATTGGTTTCCAATCTTCTATGATTGTTGAAGCACGTGCACTGCTCAAGGGCCTTCAAATTATTGTTTCACTTGGGATTGAGAACCTTCACATCAAAGGTGACTCTAAGTCTATTACTGATGCTGTGAACTTTGGCAAATTTCTTAGATGGAGTATGATGGATATTCTTTTAGATATAAGGCTCTTTATATCTAAGCTAAGGTTACGGAAAATTACCCACATTTATCGGGAGGGTAATCAAGTGGCTGATGCCTTACATAACTTTGGTACCCTTTGGAACTATTCTAAATGTTGGCGAAATCTGGGGAACTTACCACCAAGAATTCAAGATCTAATTTTGAAAGAACGAAACCCTCATTTGTTATGATGACTTTAAATTTTATGATTTTGGGGGTCATTTGGGGTGTCCACATGATGGTACTTTGGGCTTGGTGGATGAGCATAAAAGTTGAGGTCGCCTACAAGTGGAAAATTTCAAATTTTTGGGCTAATCTCGTGCTTAATGAAGATGGCTTTACAAGGAAGTATGACGCGTACTTCATAATTATGAATCTGCAGGGTCGTATCGTGTGTTATCTCCTCATGGGGATTGTGTTAAATTATCATTTCATCCTTAAGCCCATGGATTTAAAAATTGATGTGACGGCTCTTTATGAGGGAAAGCTCCCTTTTGGTTATTCTGTATCTGATATTTTATCTCTGCACCCCAAACCCGTTTTCCTTATTATTACTAAATTTGGCCCTATGGCCATTTTGCCTAGCTTTTTGTGCAAGGACAATGTGGCCTATAAAACTCGCTCTTCCATCATATCTTGCTTACCTAGCCGCAATCGCTCCAAGATCCCCATTTATGATATCGCTAAACTTATGTTAAGTGATTTTCCTATTCGCGCATGTGTCCTGCACACTGCCTTGATTAACCAAAGTTGCTTTATTCGCCCAAATATCCATTATGTGAGGAAAGCCCGTTGATTAGCCTGTATCTCTAACATTTTGCTTTTACAAGTTCTCTGGTTTTTCCTGTGTAGATTGACATCATGGGTGGTGATCGTGTACGAACGGAGCCTAATAATTGTGGTGAATTCCACAAAAATTTGTTGGTTTGGCACATTTGTGTCGAAGGTGGCTTAGCTCCCCTAATGGAGAATCTTGTGGGTCATGACCCTAACCTGTCTACATAGTTCACCAATTCCTGGAAGGACCGAAGAGTGACTCTGGGAGGGATATCATTTGAAGTTAGTGAAGATGTGATTGTGTAGGCTACTGGGTTACAAAGCATGGGGGAAAAGTATCTGAAACACACTAGGACTCAGGATAATGACATCATGAAAGCGTTTTTTTGTGGGGAGTGAGGCACCGGTCTGCAACCAGTCGGGTTTCGAATGGGAAGCCTTGCCGCAACCCTGGGACCAAGTGTGTTTGACCCTCATGAAATATGTAACGCTCGAAGGTAGATACAAAACCTACTTTTTCTACCATTTCCCTTTGTTGAATCACCTTAGGCACAAAGTTCTATTAAGTTTTTCATTCTTTCTACTTGTGGATTTGGAAAGTTCTATCAAAAATGCAAGGAAACCACTAGCCTTAACCTTAAAGACACCCCCCCTCTGCCTCTCCACCACGGGCTCATCATGAAGCTCTATCATTTACACCTTGCTTTATGCCCACCTGATCCCATCTCTATTGTCCATGTGGAGGAAGTCGAACCTCTCGTTGTTGCTAACATCTCCCTGGCTAAGTCTAAAAGCCCCATTCAAAAACCTCACATGGGTGCTACTAATAATCCTAAGCCTAAGCCTGCTGTGAAAAAACTCAAAGGAAACATGAGAAATGCTCAGACGAGTGTTGCGGCCAATCTGTGTGAGCTCAAGGCTACATCGGCCAAAAATGCTTACAAAGCCACTCAGAAGAAAAAGGGCAAAGATGACAGGAAAGGCTTAATGGAGCCTCAAGCGAAAGAGGGCATAGGAAAAAATGTTTCGGGGAAGGATTCTAAGGGTGACACGGTTGTGGAGGCAACGATTATGACTGGCAGAGAGACCATAATTCAGAGGTCTAGGAGATTGGCAAAAAATAATAAAAAAACGCAAGTGGTGGTGGACTCGGAGGAGGAGCAGTCGGACAATAAAGACTATAAGGAGGATGAGATGTCTGAGGAGGAAGAGAAGGAGAATGTGAAAGGACCCCACACCATCCCTGACAACAACAAAGATTCGAAAGAGAATTTTTCCTCTCAATCCTCACACCTGCAGGATGTTGATCAGGTTGAGGACTTGAAGGTCGCTGATGAGGGAGAGGAGAGTCGTGTGCTTAATGAGAGAATGGACAAACTGAACAAGAGATTCAGGGGCCTGACCCGCTTCATAGTGAAGCGGGTTCACTTCGTCACGAGAACTCTGTCCACGGTGATAAAAGATGAGATGGAAGGAAAGAATGTTGACGAGAATCAAGAGTGGGTCGGGGACGATGTCGTGGACCTCCTATCAAACAATTGGGATAATGTCAGTTAGCTATTATTTGGTCTATGTTTTGGTGCTTCTGTTCTTAGTCCATGGTCAGTGTACTGCTTTTTGGTTATTTCTATTTTTTGGCTAGTTTTTTTTATACTTAGACTTGATCTTTTTGGCCCGTGAGGCTCGATGTGTAAAGGGTACAACACCTTGTAAATGTTGCTTACTTTATCAAAAATAAAATATACACAAACAAATTTTTGCACTTTCAATCAACATAATAATAACAATGTAAATTTGAACATGGCAATTGTAATAGAGAAGAAATGGATATTAAATCTATAAACAAAGTTCACAAAGCAAAGTGATTAGATTGAATAGATGATCAACAAATGAAATTGAATAAAAGAGTATGCAAACAAAAATTTCTCACTCACAAAATGCAATCTGTAATATTTTCAAAGTAAACAAAACATTGACGATCAACAAACTCATTCTACACCAACACATCTTGCATCTTTGTAGACATAATTCTCATTTTCATTTGATAGTTTGCATTGCAGCTGCCATGCATGCGCACAAACAAACATATTCTATAAACCAACCAAAATGCACAGATGTAAAGAACTATAAAATAACACTGCAAAAGATATAAAAACTTTCAAACGCCTCGTTCTTCACCCCCATTTACAATTGACATAGACCCTCTCAACAGGCACAATTTCAATGATTTAATACACAGACATTTTCCAATTACTTAGACCTAATTCTCATTTCCATTTAATAAACTCAACAACGGTTGTAATGCATGCGTATAGCAAAAAATATTATTTCCATTCTTAATAATGACTACCAAAGCTATCGACACTAATGAATTACATGTAGCAAAAATATTACTTCTATTCCTAATCATGGCTAGCAAACCAATGGACATTAATAAATTACATTGTAATTATTCAGCTCAACAACATACAACAACCCATAAAATCAATCAACCATACCAAAGAATAGTCATCAAAACACAAAATACAACCAACAACAAACAATAGACATTCACCCATAAAATGCAAACATGTAAAGCATTGTGAATGGACACTATAAAAGACATACCAACTTACAAACACCTTATTTTTCACTCCCATATGGTAGATGTAAACCCTTTCAATAGAAACAGAGCTAAAAATTTTATACCCAGACATTTTCCAGTTACTTAGACCTAATTTTCATTGTCATTTCACAAATTCAAATGTAGTTGCAATGCATGCATGCAAACAACATGCATTTACTCTACATTAATGAATTACGATGTTAAGTATTTAAGTCAACAAAAGACACTAACCATACAAGCAATCAACGATAGTGAAGAATAGACATTAACACACGAAATGCAAACAAAAAATAGTACACATTAACCCATAAAATGCAAACATGTAAACCACTATAAAATGACACTGTAAAATACATACCAACTTATAAACACCTCATTTCAGCAGACACATATTTAAGGATTTTATACCCAACTATATTCTAATTGCTTCGACCTAATTTTCATTGCTATTTAATAAATTCAAGTGTAATTCCAATGTAATGCATGCGTCCAAAAAATGCAAACAACAACAAACGATGGACATTAACCCATAAAATACAAATGTGTAAAAAACTACATAACGACACTGTAAAAGACATACGAGCTTAAAAATGCCTCATCTTTCGCTCCCAATACAATAGACATAGACCCTCTCAACAGACACAAACTTAATCATTTTACACCCAAACATTTTCCAATTACTTAGACCTAATTTTCATTTTCGTCAAATAAATTCAAGTGCAATTCCAATTGCAGTGCATGCATGCTGAGCAAATATTACTTTCATTCTTAGTCATGAAAATCACACTATTGTGGTAAGTCCTTCACTCAAAAAGAAAGACTAACCCATAAATACACTCGAACAAACAACCTCAGCAAATGAGAAAACAATGCAAATAACACTTTGGTCGACAAAATTTAAACTTCAAGCCCAAGAAATACTTCAAATATGAACAATTCTCATTTTCACCCAATAGATTGAAGTGCAAATAGCTACTTCCATTATTAATCATGGGTAGAAGATAAATCCACATTAACGAATTATAGTGTTAAGTATCTAACTTGACAACAGACAACAATCGATAAAAGTAGCCCATGATTGCAAAGGACCGAACAAGAAAGGCTAACCCATATTTACACTCACAAAAACAACTTGAGCAAATGGGAAAACAACACAAATAATACTTTGCTCAATAGAATTAAAACTTCAAAACAAAGAAATATTCAAAACATGAACTATTCTCATCTTCATCGAATAAATTGAAATGCAACTAAGTATTTAACTCGGCAACAGACACTAACCCATAAAAAATAGAGAAGAATATACATAAACACACAAAATGCAGACAACAACAAACAATAGACATTGACCCATAAAATGCAAATATGTAAACCACTATAAAATGACATTGTAAAAGACTATAAACCCTTTCAACAGACATAGATTTAATGATTTTATTCCCAGACATTTTCCATTTACTTACACCTAATTTTCATTTTCATTTAATAAATTCAAGTACAGTTTCAATGTATGAGTGCACTCAGTAGAAATTAACCATAAAATGCACAGATGCAAAGAACTACAAAATGACACAGTAAAAGATATAGGAACTTACAAATGCTTCATTTTTCAATTCAAAAATCGTAGACATAAACCCTCTCAAAAGGCACTGATTTCACCCTAATCGAACAATCTGAGCAAAGCAGTAGACAAATTAAAAAATCAAAGCATAAGAGATACAGTAATTTATAGACGCCACCTTTCTCGCTTCCAACATCGTAGATGAAAACCCTCCCAATAGACACAAATTTCAGCCTCATCAAACAACCTAAGCAAATGACCAAACAACACAAATACCACTTTGCACGACAGGCTTAAAACTTCACACCATAACCCACTAATGACGGTTGCACTTCAGTATGCTCACAATAAATGAGAAGACACAAATAGTAAATGTAAATATACTGCTTAAGACGTCATGCGTCCCCATGAAGAGTCCATGCCAACACACGTCTATACCAACAAACTCTTGAAATATTTCCAATAGCAAAGCTCCTACAATAATTATTATTATTTAAAAAAAATAGAAATTGCCAAAACCATGAGGAAAATTACAGCCGCCAATCAAAAAATTACAAAAAACAAAAATAATCGCTTTTCTGAATATTTTCCTGAACATTAGCTTTATTTTTTTGGCACCATTCCCAAAGCACAATTTTAATATGCAATATTGAGGCGATAACATTAGTTCCCTGCCTTATAAAGGTAGGGACTAATAATTAATTTATTTAATTAATGATTATCTCATGCATATTCCACTTTGTTCTTAATGACCACTCTCTTCCAGTTGATTGGATAATCAATTTCACTTCTCTTAATCAAATCAGTTCACTCCCACTCAATGTGAGTTAATGAAGCAATCAAATCACTTAACTCTTCAATCAATTCCTCATGCAAATAGTTAACTGGAATCTTACAGTCAGTTGCATTCAGTTAACTCCCTAATCAATTCCTCTCAACAATCCTCAACCCTTGATCTCGATCTTCCAAATCTTAATCTAGATTGTTCATTCAAATCAAGCATTTCTATAAAATTAGCCCTCATATCTCTTTGATGACTAACCACAAACTTTGGAGTTTTGCATCATTGGTTTCTTTCACACACTTTTGAGCTTGAATCGAAGAAGAGCATACCAAATCTAAGAGAAAAGCAAAGCAAAGGAGAAAAATGGAAGTAAGTCATGTGAACATAATGAAGGTAATATTGATGATTTTTTAATTCTAATTTCATTGTTTTGTTTGTGTTCCATTTGTTGATTTGGATTGTATTTGGGTTTTGAATTGCAGTCTTTGTGGTTTACTATGTTAATTCATTACCTCCTTTATGGTTAATCTCATTTTTCCAAGTAACAATTATTAATAAAGGATCTATTAAAAGGTCATATCCTTGATGAAAGATAGAGAAGCATATAGCTATATAAAAAATAAAATATATATGCAAAATCCCATAAAAATGATTGTCAAAATAAGGAAAAAATAAAAGAACCAACATACTATAAATAGAAAGACAAGTATAAAATATAATTAAAATAATTATAAATATTACCACCCACACAACAAAGATTGCATAAACTTAACCCAACATTGATCAACAAATAAGAGTGTTCAACTAGCAAAACCTTCTTAATAGAGGACACAACTAGCACATCAAGGAAGTGATACCCCATAACAAGGAATAGTAACAGCACCCTTAACATAATTTCACCAATCACCCATTGATCGAAATTTCCTTCCCCTAAAAATTAAAGCCACCTTTGTTAAGATAGGCATTGAGGAAGTAGATACTAAACTCAAAATATGCACACCATTAATTAACTTCACACTTGAGGGTAAACCTACAAAATTGGTTTACAATTCCAGTGAGGAAGGAAAATTGCAAAAAATGCCCCAATGGAAAAAAAATTTGGTTTTTAGGGGTTCGAGTGAACCCAAAGGGGGTTTGCTAGAACCCCCCTTCAAGCAAACCCATTAAATGCTGGGTCCCACCATTCTTGAGAAAAAACCAAAAGGAAAGCTTTGTGAAAAGGGGGTTCGCTCGAACCTCCCTTTTCCCCACTTCTCCCCCTCTAACACCAAAAATCTCCAAATTTTTCCCTTTGAAGCTCAAGTTGAGGATGAAAATGGAGGAGACTTCACAGACCCAACTGGATGATGGTATTCCTCAAAATGAGCTATCCAACGAATATAATTTTAATATGTTTTGGTTTTATTATGTATTTATTTTTTTAGTTTGATTAAACATAAGTTTTTCACCGAAAATCAAACTCTCTGTTTTGCACAAGTAGAAAAATAGCAAATTATCAAAAAGAAAAATTGAAAAATATCAGTGCACTATATATTGATGTCCTTGATCCAATAAAAAAAAAATTGAATTTCAATACATACAAAAAACGTTATGTTGTATACGGTCCGCCTATGTCTGAATTGTAATTGGTTTAACTTCGAAACTTGATTAAGAAAAAATATTCAATGAAATGCTATGAAACCAATTCCATGCACTAGATATCATAGTTATAAATCTAAATTTGAAAAAAAATAGAATTTTATCCTTCATGGAAAAAAAATTATGTTGTACACGGGGAGCATCACTCCTTAAAAATGGTGTTTACTGAAAAAAAAAGTAGTTTTTGAAGGAGATGGAAAAAGAAGTGCAATCTAATTCCAATTTTTTTTTAAAAATATTTAGAATCTACAAAAAAAAATTCACAAATCACTAGTTTGCATCATCTTCAAATTCCTCACGGTTTAGCCGCCATAGGTGTCCGAAAGTGAAGATTTAGTTAGAAAAAATTAATTTAGTGTCCAGTTTGGCCAAAAATTGTAAACTAGTATTATGGGATCACCCTTGATAAAATGATTTAGAGTTTCATTGGAAAAGGACCAAAGGGAGAATATATTCATAACCTATATAACTCCACCATGATGAGAGATAAAAATGATTAATTTCCTGATAAAGGTCCTAAAACAAATCCATCAAAATACCAACATCCCTATAGATAATGTCAAAATCATTAACCAAAATATGATTGTTCATTGCCACTAGATAATAGGGATAAAAAGGACACATTAGAGACACTATATTCATGGAAATATTATCCCCATCCTCATTAAGAGACACAAGATACTCAACAAAATTAAACAACACTCTTTACCACTTCATCAAGCTTATTGTGAAAATTAACAAAGATGGTGGTCCTTGACCCAAGTAAGCTTGTATTTTTATACCCTGTTTGGCCCCAATATATCCTTTACTATATTTATGACCTAGAACAAAGGGAAATGAAATATTTTCTTCAATCCTAATTAAAAATCATTCCTTCACTTGATAGAGTCTTTGGGAGAGGAAAAAACATGGCCCATCGTGAAAGAAATTCAAGACCAAACCACAAGAAAGAATACTAATGCTCAATGACTAATTTCCAAACCCCTACACACCAAATAAACATCAGTATCCCTCTAAACAACTAAATCACTAACTCATTATATTTTATGTACTCATCATAACATAAAAAGAGTGCAACCTCACATAATATAAAACTAGCTAACACCATCAAACACTGTTAATAAGAATAGAACTTGCTACATATAAAATATTACACAAGAAACCGTAGGGAATATGCATATAATGTTAAATAATACCTATTTTATCATTACCAAGAATCATATTAAGGCCTTCCCACTTCTCATTCTCTTTACTTTTAATAGAATATACAATTGAATTATTAAACCCTTATTGGAACATATCTTAATTGCTTTATTTCATTATTAAAATTAATGCAAAAAAAGACATAAGTGAATTTTCTATCCATGTCATGGCTTCTTATGCATATACTTTCATTATCTCATTTAGATTTTTACCTTTTTTATCCCTTGGATAGTGACTTGAGAGTTGCCTTTAATTTTAATCGCATAGAAGCTCTCCTACTTCATTATTAATTTTCAAGACAAGATGTCAAAATTTTCCATATAAAAAGAACATGCTAATTTATCTTTCAATAAATAACTTTCTCATATTGTGCCATGATTACTTCTATATGTACCATCAAATTTCAACTTAAGACATTTAAAAAGACTAGTCTAACCATGGATTCTATCCAATTGACTTCTATTTCTAATATCACTAACAATATATTTATTTTCATACTTGATGTACCTGTACCTCTTGCAATTAACCAACCTGGTCGAAAGTGTCTTCATCTATTAATGGAAATTTACCAAATTTTTACAAAAAATAAAAAAGTTATTTTATGCATTTCATTGACAATCCACATCATCATTGGATTTATCACACATATTGTAGGCTATGAGTTCACTAACCTATTTAGGAGAGGTATTGTCAACACCTTTAATTTCTTTCATTAACTTTCAAAACACGTAATAAAATTAATTCAATGCAATGATAAAAATAACAAGTTTTAAGGAATTTTTTTGGCTTCACATACCAAGGCCTTAGCGTCACTAAAAAATGTTGCTCAATCTTAACATGTGGATTATCAACATAAAATTGCATAATCTCATGTTGAGTTATACCTAACTAATGTTTTGTATACTCATTATTGCTAATCCTATATTTGAGAACATCTCTAACATTTGATGACAGTCAATTATGTTCATTCTAATATTCACAAACCAATATCCTTATATTTCCCTTAATATATTAGAGCAAGGATCTCTACATTAATTAAAACATAGTTGCCTTCTATAATATTATAATCCAAAATCTTCCCTTTTTAGACATATCTCATTATAGTCTTCCTATTCACACTAAATATATTTGAAAGAAAACTATCCTAAAGTTAGTATCACTCTTCTTGAAATTATTTTATTAGTGGAGCAACATATTTTACCAACTAAAAAAACCTCTTTTCACATTTGATATGACTTATTTTTCCTACTTTCTTGTGAAATCTACACCCAACAATTGTAATGTGTCCTTCCTTTTATCATGAGAAAGAAGAGATGCTCACAATTGGGCTTGAGCAATTGCATTATAATTACTAAAATAGCAATCGAATTTCTTTTTAGACTATCTATTAGTTGACCTCTTGAGAATATTTTCTTATCATGTGTAGATCCTTATTTTCAATGTCAATCTCAATTAAATGACCCTTTGTCTTCAAAAAAAATTTTCGAACTCTTCAAAAAGGTTAATGAATTTTAATTATCTGTATAGGGAAGCTGTTGGTAACCCTCTTGATTAATATTAATATGGCCTTCACCCTCCTCTCCAATGTCAACTTAATGAACTTGACCATCCTCTCCAATGCTAACTTGAGGAACTTAGATCTCCTCTCTAATTTGAGGTTGGGCCTCCTTTGAAATGTTAATTGGAAAAACTTCCATATCCTCTCAATATTAACTTGAGGCTAGGCCTCCTCTCTAGTATTAAATTGAATTTGGGCCTCCTCTCTAATATCAACTTCAAGCTGGTCCTCCCTTCTAATAATTACATTTGGTCAAATAATATAGAACTGTAATGCCAATATATATAAACAATAGTAAGCACATAGATTTTTAATTAATTTAGCCAATATATCAAACCATAAACCCTCAAATATTGTAACCCCAAACTCTATATCCTAAATTATTTTAACCCTAAACCCATTAAATTTTTACCCCATACTATAAAATATAAATCTAGAACCTTTAACTATGGACCCTAGACTTTATTCCTAATATAACCTTCAATTATAAACCCTAAATTATAAATGAGATAAACTATAAACAATAAAACATAGACCAGGTAAACCATACCTTAGATTGGATAAATACTAAACCCCAAATTCTAAATTATAAACCCTTGCAACCATTAACCCTTACTAATAAACAATGATTTCTATACACCATGCATCCTAAACTATAGAGGTAAGGTTACCATAAACCCTAAAACATAAAATCCAAGCCCTTTTCACTATATAAACTAGGTAAAACCTAAACCCTAAATTCACCAATCCATAAATCCTAACCATAGAATTTAAAACACAAACCACATACCATAAACTCTTAAAACTCTAAACCCTAAATTACAAGTTAATGTCAATCCTAAATCTTAAACTATAAATCATAAATCTTGAAATCAAAATCCCATAGTTTATTTATGATAAGATATAAACCTAAATTGTAAATTGGTGTGATGGTTAAGTTGTTGTGGTGTTGTTCTTACCATCAAGGTTCAAACCGCATTAGATGTAACTGTTGAGTATTTATGTTGGGGATGAGGTCCCCTGGTTGTGACCTCACTGGTTCATAGCTTTGGTTCAAAAGCATTTACCCCTCTGATATATTTTTTTATAAATTGCAAATTATACCATAAACCCTAAAAATGATGAATCTCAAACCCCTAAACCCTAAACCTTGAACCCTTGATTATGAACCATAAGCCCTAAATCTTTAACAAAAAAACCCTAAATCCTAAATAAATTAAATTATTTAAATGCTAAAACATATACTAGGTAAATCATATATACCATGGACCCTAAGTTTAACTATAAAGGTCATAAATCATAAAAACTCAGTGAAAAAGAAACCATAATTGGTTTTATTATAAACCTTTAATAAGTGAATAATACATTTCATAAACCCTAAAATATACACCATAGACCCTAAACCCTAAACCATGGAAACTCTAAACCCTTTAAACACTATACTCTTAGTCCATAATTTCAAACTATAAATTATAAATTGTAAATTATAAACCTTGAACATTGAATTCTCACCCATAAACCCTTAAGTCCGAACTTTAAAAATTATAAACTATAAAACCTAAAATATAAACCCTACACCCTAAAACATATACTTTTAATTGGGGGTAAACTGTGAATCTTAAACACGTTAATTTTAAACCCTATCCTATAAACTATTAAATATAAACACTAAACCCTAAATCCTAAACCCTAAACACATAGATTGCAAATTAAAATAGTTTTCCTCATCACTTTGAGAAGAATCCCTTATAAATACAAATTATCCCTCCTACTTTTCAATATGCTTATATATTTAGTAATGTAAATTTCACAATAATCATGCATCTCCCTATATATATCAAAGATATGTAGAAGAGCGGTGGTACAAAAGAGTAAGTCTCTTAATATGCCAAACATCTTGATATAACATGTAGTATGTAGAAATAGAGGTGTACGTGACAACTAAGTGACATAAGAGAGTAGAGTGGCATTGAAAGACATGATATTGATTTATGTATTGGAATAGTAACACCCCTCAATTTACTAGAACCTTAATAAGAGATCACCAAAAGAAGAAATAAGATAGAGAAGAAATCACTAAGGTAAAATTCTAGAAGGACAGAGAGAGAGAGAGAGAGAGAGAGAGAGAGAGAGAGAGAGAGAGAGAGAGAGAGAGAGAGAGAGAGAGAGAGAGAGAGAGAGAGAGAGAGAGAGAGAGAGAGAGAGAGAGAGAGAGAGAGAGAGAGAGAGAGAGAGAGAGAGAGAGAGAGAGAGAGAAAGAGAGAGAGAGAGAGAGAGAGAGAGAGAGAGAGAAAGAGAGAGAACTTAGATGGGGCATTTATTTTTCAGCACCTAATCATTCTGCCTCTATAGCCTTTAACTATACCTTTAGGGCATCACTTCTCAAGATATGAGAGGGTAATCTTGCTAGATTTTGTGTTTAACGATAAGATTTATTTTTCGCAATCATCTAATCATTCGGCCTCTATAGCCTTTAACTATACCTTTAGGGCATCACTTCTCAAGATATGAGAGGGTAATCTTGCTAGATTTTGTGTTCAATGCATTATAGAGGAGGCTTAATAAAGAGAGATGAAGAAGCAATACCATATGTATAAATGACCACATGTTTGTTAGAATATATCTAAAATGTTTATGTAAAATAAAAAATCAACTAGCTAAGTAGTAGTTAAAAATGAAAACTATTAGAAAAGAAAATTATAGTTGATTGTTTATGTAAATTAGATCAAATTTTAACATGAAATAATTTAATTAAAAATTTAGTCTAACTTTCATAAAAATCAACTATATTTTTATATATCATAATTTAATTAAAAACTTGACATAATTTACAAAAATATTAAACTATATTTTATTTTCTAATATAGAAATTAAATTACATAAAATAAGGTAACTATCAAGTAGGAAATTTAGGGACATACCTTATTTTGCACTCTAATATTTTAAATTTCTTTGTATATTTTATTGGCACTCTATTTTGTTATGTCTCTATTCTTTGTTTTGCCCTTGTGTTGTAGTTGTTTTGTTTTCAATTTACATTCTATAATCAATTTGAGATAATATAAGTGGATTTTTCATAAGACAGAGTGTTGCTTAATTTGTGACCTTGTGTCATCCCTTTCATGCTCACTGTGTACAAGATTGCAAAATTCCTAAAATTTTATAGTTTTGGGTCATTTTCTTACAATTCTAGATGTTGTTGAAAGTCCATCCCAATATGTCCTCCTTTCCTTCTCTACTTTATCTTTATCTACAATGCTATTGGGCTTCATCCTTGTAAAATACCCTTCCACTTGATCTTGATAATCCAATCTCAATCCTTGTAAAATTTATTAGTCTATCAAACTTGTTCTTTTGGAGTTGTCATGCCAGTCATCCAAATTTTAAAATTTGTTAATGCCTTAGAAAATTTTCTATAATTGGAGTGATAAAATTGGTCCTCCATTCATACCACTCTCATCACACCCCCAAAATCCTAATCCTTTGCTATCCAAATATTTCTCTTTCAACATCAAAGTTTTAGGGATCCCTTACTTGTGTACCATCTTTGTTATTCTTATGAAACTTTGAATTCTAAATATTTTCATTAAAAAAATTATAATGATAGACTTACAAAATTTATCATCCCTTTGCATCATTTCCATGACATTCCCAAAGTTCGATTCTCAAGTCTTTGGTAAAACATAACTCTTTTATTCTTATAGTTGGTTGGTATGAGTTTTTCACATTCCACGAAGTTGTATGCAAGCTTTTGGATTAAACTATGTATGTTTTTTTGTTGATGTTTTCATATCACACTCAATGATCCATCATCAAGAAGAGGAAAAAATGAAATAAGAGTCAGATAAAGCCTAATAAAGGGTGGGGGAGGGTTGAGAGAGAAGAACTAAAAAAGAATATGATCAAAAAAGGATAAAATGTAAATTAGCATATATCCTATAATAAACCTACAAAATAAAGATACAAGATCATTTGTAAAACATTATATTATAAAATATAAGAGTATATATAATATAATATATACTAACATATTACGGGCACATATTGTAGGCTATATGCAAACCAATATATTAGATACAAGTAAATATAATAATATATTTATACAAGAGGCACATATAATAATATAATACACCTCCATAATGAACTAATATTGTTATTAGAATAAATCTGTCTAAAAGTGACTAGTAAAGATAGGATCATGACCACTAACAATAACCTTAGGTGTGCCATGTAGCTTTTGTATATTCTCCAAAAAAAAAAAAATCCATCATACTTTTTGCAAAAGGATGTGATAATGTAATGAAATGTGCATATTTAGTGAGGTGGTATACTATTGCCATCATGACATTATGACCTTTAGATTTCAAAAGCCTTGTAATGAAGCCATGGATACCTCTTCCCAACGTTGGCTAGGAATAACTAAGGGTTACAAGAGACTTGGTGTCTTAATTGTCTCCCCTTTATTTCTTTGACAAACCAAACATTCAACCATAAATAAATTTGAACACCACTTTTTAGCCCTTCCCAAAAAAAATCTTGCTTGACTTGATGATATTTCTTCAAAAAAATTGAATGACCACCAATTGGAGACTCATGAAGTTTTGTGAGAATCTTGTGTTTAAGAGAGGAATTTTTTTAGATATAGAATCACTCTTTATACCACAAAGTATCTTCCTTCTAACAAAAAATATCTAAACTAATAGGATCACTCTTTAACTATTGAATGAGATTACTTGTAGCAACATCATTTTGCCACTCTACTTTGGCTTCTACCACCCAATCTTCTTGTAATATTTAAATGGCACGCAATAAAGCTTCATCTTTCTCATCCTTCCTAGAAAGTGCATCTGCCACAACATTTTCCTTCCCTTTCTTATATACAATCTCAAAGTAATATCCCAACATCTTAGTGACCCATTTTTGTTTCTCTTCAGAAGATAAGCTTTGCTCCAAAAAATATTTTAGGCTATCATGATCTTTCTTAAAATTGAAGTGTCTACCCATTAGATAAGGGCTCCATTATTTTTGTGTGTGAAGAATAACTAGCATTTCCTTCTCGTAAATAGGTTTGATTTGATTCTTACCCTTTAATTGACAACTCTCAAAAGTAATTGGGTGACCCTTCTGCCTGATAACTACTCCTATACCATTTCTTGAAGCATCACATTACATAATTAAACCCATGGTGAAGTTTAGAGTGGCAAGCACCGGAGTTGTACACATAGCCTCCTTTAATCTCTCAATTGTTGAGCTTAGCATACTCATTCCAATGAAAAGAATCCTTCTTCGATAAAGTTGTGAGGGGTGTTGCTATACAACCACAATTATTCATAAATCTTCTATAGTATCCATTCAATCCCAAGAAACCCTATAAGGAAGCTAAGGTAGTGGAACAACTTCCTACACTAATCTTGAGAGGAGAATAATGCAAAACTTTTATAGATATTTATAGTCATAGAAACTTAAACAAAAATAGACATAAATATCATGCATAGCACAACACAGTGATTTACATGGGAAAAACCCTTTCGGGAGAAAAATCCCACACTCCAAAAGTGGCCCAATATATTATTCAAAAATCACAAAGATTACAATATACTTGTAGAGCAAGCTTCACATTGGAGTATCACCACTTAGAGATCCATAAGCAACACAACCACTATCAAACTCTTAGAATACATCACAATACATATTTGTAATACAACACCATCATAAAATAGGGTTTCCTTCTAGGGCAAGTCAAGCTAAAAAAATACTGGTCGTCAGATATGAGACATAATGATGAACGATCTGGATTTACAATAATAAAATATCAATAAAAAATTTCTTTCGGGGGTGTTGCCCTTGAACCCTCACTAGGGTATGTTTCCCTTGGACCCCAATCGGGGGGATGATCCCCCCAAACCCCTCGTGGGGGGATCCCCCCACACCCCCCAGTTGTTGTCGAATGAACATTACCTTATGTAATTGCAAGGTTGAGACACATTTTTCTCAACAAATCCCCCACTTGTCAAACATCTTACAATGACAATGGAAGGGTGGCATCATCATCTTTTAATTGCTATGGGTTTAAAGGCCCATAGTATTTGAACACCATATAAACTTCTTTGTGCTCACAGGCTTAGTTAAAGAATCAACAATATTCATCAAAGTCTCTACCTTAACTAGCTTCACAGTGTCATCTTCGACCATATCTCTAACAAAATGACATTGTACATCAATGTGCTTGGTCTTGGCATGAAATTTTGAGTTCGTGGCTAGACATATCACACTCTGATTGTGGCAATAAATTCTCACTACACCTTGTTTTATTCCAATATTTGAACACAGTCTCTTAAGCCAAATGGCTTCTTTACAAGCATGAGTAGCTGCCATATACTCTACTTCAGTAGTTGATAAAGAAACCATAGCCTATTGCTTACACATCCAACTAATTGCACCACCAAATAAAGTAAAAACATAAGCACTGGTGGATCTTCTGCTATCAACATCACCTGCCCAGTTTGAATCAACATTAAACCATGAATATCAAGGGAAATCTCATCTTCAGTTATATTACTATGATAATATAAGGAATAATCAAAGGTATCGCGCAAATATTTGAAGACTCTTTTAACTGCATCTCAATGAACTCTACCAGGATTAGACATGTATCTAGAAAGAACTCCCACTACTTGGGCAATGTCTGGTCTAGTACAAACCATAGCATACATCAAACTTCCAACTGCACTCTGGTAAGGCACTTTGCTCATGTCTTCCTTCTCTAATGGAGATGTTGGACAATCTGAAATAAATAACTTTGTTCCAACTAAAACAAGAACACATAATGGTCTACAAGCCTGCATATCAAACCTCTGTAAGATTGAGTTGACATACTTACTTTGGTCAAGCCATAACTTTCTTTTCACTCTATCTCTTTTAATTTCCATCCCAAGAATGTGTTTAGCTGCACCAAGATCTTTCATTTCAAATTTAGTAACAAGTTGAGATTTTAGTTTTGAAATCATACCTTTCCCTCTACCAATAAATAACATATCATCAACATATAATACAATAAACAAGAAATGATCACCATTAGTTTTATAATAAACATAATTATCTGATTTAAAATGTTGAAATCTAAAACTCAACACATATGTATCAAATTTATGGTACCACATCCTAGGACTTTGTTTTAGGCCATACAAATATTTCTTCAATTTGAAAACCAATTTACTTTTACCTTTCACCATGTAGTGCTTTGGCTTTGTCATATAAACATCCTCCTCCAAGTCACCATGAAGGAAAGTAGTTTTCACATCCATTTGCTCAACCTCTAAATCATAAGCAACAAAAATAGAAAGCAAAAATCTAATGGATGTCATTTTTGCAACAAGAGAAAATATCTCACCATAATCAACACCCTCAACTTGAGAGTAACCTTTTGCAACCAACTTTGCTTTGTGTTTCTCAATACTTCCATCTGAACCAATATTTTTCTTAAACACCCATTTGCAACCAACAAGTTTTTGTCCTTCAAGCAATGGTACAATATCCCATGTATCATTCTTTTTCAAAGCCACCATTTCTTCCTCCATAGAAATCTTCCAGGATTCTACATCATTCATACCTAATGACTCTTCTATTGATCTGGGTTCATCCATGTTAGTATTCAAAGAAAAAATACATCTCCAATCATCAGGTGAATACCTTTCAGGTGGTTTTTTATGACTTGTAGACCTACAAACAAGTTGAGTTAGAGTTTCTTCCTCCTCTTATGAAGATTCAAAGCTAGATGAGCTCTCCTCGACTTCTTGTTTATCCATGGGCCTTGATTCAACTTTCTCATGTGTAGAAGGAAATCAAATCACACCTTGTTTACTTTGTTCTGGTTGCAATGTAACAGAAGAGGGCTTAGTTTCTCTAAAAATAACACTTCTACTATGTATTACCTTTTATGCAACAGGATCACAAAGCTTGCATCCTTTCACACCATAATTGTATCCAATGAAGATACATTTCACAACCTTGTTCTCCAACTTTTTTCGCTTCTCCTTTGACACATGTGCATATGCCTCACAACCAAAAACTCTAAGATTTCTTAATGAAGGCTTGCAACCTGACCATGACTCTATGGGCATCTTATCAACAAGAGTTGATGTAGGAGACCTGTTAATCAGGTAGCAAACAATGACAACAACTTCAGCTCAAAACCTTTGTTCTAGACCAACACCACTCAACATACTCCTAGCCTTTTCCATCAGTGTCTTGTTCATTATTTTGCAACTCCATTTTGTTATGGAGAATATGGAGTTGTCTTTTTTCTATGAATACCACAATCTTTATAGAATTTATTAAAATTATTAGAGCAAAATTCATCGCCATTATCAATCCTCAAACATTTTATTTTCTATCTAGTTTGTAACTCAACCATTGCTTTAAATTCTTTAAATCGACTGAAAACTTCAGATTTACTCTTTAGAAAGTATACCCATGTCCTTCTACTATAATCATCAATAAATAAAACATAATATGCAGATTTACCAATTAAAGGAACATCTATAGGAACAAACACATCAAAATGAATAAGATCCAATACACCATAAGATTTATGAGAACTAGAGTAAAATTGAACACGATTTTGTTTTCCATAAATGCAATGCTCACAAAAATCAAATTCAAGATTACAATCAGACAAACCTTCAACAAGGTTTTTATTTTTTAAGGTCCTTAGACCCTTTTCTCCAATGTGGTCAAGTCTCTGGTGCCATAACATAGTTTTCTCTATAGGTAACTTTGATTCAGAAGAAAGAGCACCCTTGGGTACCCAAAAGCCATGACCATCTATTGAAGGTGAAACCCTCACTTCTTCCATAGACTTGCTTTGCATATAAGTACTATTGCACTCAACAGTGCATGCATCAATCTTATACAACACGCCATATCTTACACCTCTAGAAATCACTATAGCACCTCTAACCATCTTTCATCCTACATCAGACTACCTATACACCTGCATCTATTAGTTTTCTCATAGATAAGAAATTTTGTGCTAAACCAAGGATATGTAACACATCATTAATCCTTTTTATTCTACCATTAGAAAACCTAATTTTAACTTTACCACGGTCAACAATGTCTAAATGAGAATCATCGCCCAAGTACGCCTTACCTTCATCAAATTCTTCATATTCATAAAACCAATCTCTATTAAAGGTCATATGGAAAGATGCACCTTAGTCAATTAACCATGCATCATTACATGCACAAGTTGCCAAAGCTGCAATGAATGCATCACCATCTTCCTTCTCAGACTCAGAATCATAATCAAATTTCTTCTTTTCTTCTTTGTAGTCCTTATAAACATGTCCAAGCTTACTATAGTTCCAACAAATAACTTGGGACTTTCCAAGAGACTTAGATCTCCCCTTAGACTTGGATTTTTCATGCTTCTCATTCTTCTTTCCTTTTTCCTTAGGTATTCCATGATAAGGGCCTCCTTGGCATTGATGGATACCTTCCTCCTCATCTCTTCAGAAAGCAAAGAACCCACCACATCTTCAGTTTTCAATATAACAAAAGTACTCCCAATAGTCATAATAAGAGAATCCCATGAATCAGGCAACGAACAAAGTAGGATTTGACGTTTCTCTTCCTCATCCATTTTGACACCAACTGATGCCAATTGAGCCACCAACATATTGAATTCTTCCAAGTGGTTTGTAATTCGTCCACCCTCTTCCATTCTCAAGGAATACAATTTTTTCCTCAAGAAAATCTTGTTCACTAAAGATTTAGCTTGATACATCTCACCAAGCTTCTTCCATAGTTTTTATGTAGAGGTCTCTTCATGAACATTGATAAAATAGAGTCTACCAAGCACAATCTGATTAGACCCTTGGCTTTACTGTCCATAACATCATATTGAGTAGCTTGAGTAGGATCTGTAGGCCTTGAAACATTCTCATCAACAACATCCCATAGATCTTGATCTATCAACAAATCCTCCATCTTTAGCTTCCACATTTCAAAATTATTTCTAAAAAAATTATCCTCGTCTATTCTTCTCGATGAACTTTCCATCTGAAAATTCCTACAACAAGATCACAAAGTGTCTTCTGCATAAGCTCCCACTCAAATCTGGATTAGTTCAAAAAACCCAACAACCCACAATTGAAACCAAAGGTGATCAAGCTCTGACATCACTTGTAAGGAAGCTAAGGTAGCGGAACAACTTCTTACACTAATCTTGAGAGGAGAATAATGCAAAACTTTTACAGATCTTTACAATTACAAAAACAAACAAAATAGACATAAATATCATGCATACCACAACACGGTGACTTACATGGGGAAAACCCTTTCGGGAGAAAAACCCCATACTCCAAAAGCCACCCAATATATTATTTAGAAATCACAAAGATTACAATATACTTGCAGAGAAAGCTTCACATGGGAGTATCACCACTCAGAGGTCCAGAGGCAACACAATCGCTATCAGACTCTCAGAATACATCGCAATACATAGTTGTAATACAACGCCTTCATAAAATAGGGTTGCCTTCTAAGGAAATTCAAGCAAATAAAATATCGTTCATCAGATACGAGACATAATGATGAACAATCTAGATTTACAATAATAAAATATCAATAAATTTTTCCTTTCGGGGGTGCTGCCCCTGAGCCCCCACCAAGGTGCGCTACACCTGGACCCTAGCTGGGGGGATGATCCCCTTGGACCCCTCGTGGGGGGGGATCCTCTCCCCCACCCCGCCCCCCCCTTATTGTCAGATGAACAATACCTTATGTAATTACAAGGTTGAGACATATTTTTCATAATAAACCTCTCAATTTCTTAATGGTTTTGGGAATAGGCCCATTCCATGATAGCCTTAATTTTTTTAGGATCCACCTTTACTTCATGCAAAACTATGTGTCCTAATTACTCCACCTTGTTTAGACCAAAAGAACACTTAGATGGCTTAGCATAGAGTTGATGATCTTCAAGAACTTGTAATGCTTCATCTACATGTTGTAAGTGTTCTTTCAATGTCTTGCTATAAATTAATATATCATCAAAGAACACTAATACAAACTTCCTCAAGAATTTCTTAAAGATGCTCATCAAACTTTGAAATGTAGATGGTTGTTTGGTAAGACTAAATGACATCACCAAAAACTCATAATGACCCTCATGAGTCCTCAATGTTATCTTAGAAATATATTCTTGCTTAATTTGAATTTGGTGATAACCTAATCTAAGATCTAACTTTGTAAAATACATAGCTTCATTTAATTCATCTAAAAAATCATCAATGACTGAAATATTAAACTTATCTTTGATGGTGTACATGTTGAGTGCTTTATATTTTGGGCACATGTTCCAAGTTTCAACCTTCTTACGCACCATCACCATGGGAGAGGAGTAAGCACTTTGGCTATGCTTGATAATCTTGCCTCTAACATCTCCTGCACAATCTTTTCAATCTCATTTTTTTTGAATATATAGGTACCTGTAGGGTCCGATGTTGGGTGGTTGGTTCCTTGGAACTAGTTGTATGACATGATCATGATCCCTCTTAGGAGGAATTCCTTTAAGCATATCTATGGAAATCACTAAGTGTTGAGCAATGATTGCTTGTAAATCTGGCTAGGTGGGAGCATTAGATTGAGAGACTTCTAATGAACATAATTGGGCCACAAATCCATTAATTCCTTTCTTAATAAAATTTTGCATTTGAAAAGAGCTTACCATTTGTGGGGACTTTTCCTTCAATCCTCTTAACTCTATTGTCTTTCCTTCTGATTGAAATCTCATGAATAGTTCTTGGAAGTTCATCTCAATTGTTCCCAAAGTAGTAAGTCATTGTACTGCCAAAACAATATCTATTGCACATATGGAGATAACATACATTTGGCTATCAAGGTGATAATATCCCATGGATAATTTTAATGCTATGGTATTTTCCAGAACAACTAATAGTACCACCGTCTACAATCAAGACCCGAAACTCTAATACTAGATAAATAAATAAAATTAGGCAAGTAGCCAACTTTTGTTGATGAAATTATGAGTACCACTTGAGTCGATGAGCATTGTTAGTTTTTGGTTCTTTAAGAAACCCACTGCCTTGAGAGTTTGTGGGGTGCTAAAACCTGAGAGTGCATGCCAAGAAATGATTAGTTGGGAATCATTTGATTCGTCATCTAACCTCTATCACCCTCTAATATTGGTTCCTCCTCTTCTTCCTCACTCAGACCTTTAATATAGAATAATTTATTTTCACTACATTTATGTCCTCGACTATATTTGCTATCGCAATTGAAACACAACCCTTTTTCTCTCTTCTCCTTGATTTATTGTTGATTCAACCTAGTAGGTTGAGGTAATAAATACGCAAGAGATCTCCTTTCACTTACATTTACAATCCCTTGTCTCCTATTGGCCAAAAACTTCTCCTCAACATGTCTTGCCATTAATATTGCTTGTGATAAGGATTGTGGTTGGAACAACCGTACACATCATATTTTATGTGATCCTTTAAATCACCTAGAAATAGTTCCTTCAAATTTTCTTCTATCGAATTATTCACTCTTAGACAAAGGGTTTGAAATTGCTAAATATAGTCATTGACAATACCTTTTTGCTTTAATTTAGTGACTTGGAAGAAGTAGCTATCCATAAAGTTATCTCCATATTGGGTAGAAATTTCCTCTTAAAAATTTGACCATGTGACCACACAACCCATCTTTATCTTCTCATCACATAACCAACAATACCAAATAAATTGATCTAGTTCCAAGTATAATGATGCCATAGCCACCTTTTGTTGACTAGGAACATGATGAAGATCAAAGAACTACTCCATTTGGCAAAAGCTAGTTGGTTGGATCCTTTCCATCAAAATTTATCATATCCAACTTGGGTATGAATTTCCTAGGCATAAGATTATTAAATGAATGATCCTTTTTGAAATGTGAGTCAAGCATAAGGAATTCATGTCCAACAAAAGCATTATCTTCCACCTTACTTGGTGAATCTTCGCCCTTATATTCATTCTTTGAACAATTGTGTCCAACTTAAAAAAATTATTTATGTCATTCCTAATTGATGAAATTCCACCCTTGACCTCGTTGATTTTATCGTTAGGGTTAATATCCTTAATTTCTACCTCATCCTTATCTAAAGATTTCCTTGGTGTGGTAGCATTCTTTTTGCCTCTTGTTGCAGGCCCCATCATGATGGTAGAATTTTTTTCGCAATAAATCACACAAATAAATTCAAAATAATCAAAAAGTTTTACTGTAACTTACCAAAGCCTAGGTTGCACTTTCCTAGAAAAATATCCCAAAAATTAGGTGTTTTGCAACCTTGAGCACAATTTTTTTAGAAACCCTAATTTTATAATAAAATCACTTATTTTTGCTTCAAAGTCTCTGTAATTTGAATTGTGGGCTTCTCTATCACTTCTTCAAAACCCATTAAAAATTAGGAACTAATTATGGGTGTGTGCAAGAAGTTGAGTCGACTTTTTGGCCAAAAAGTCGAAGTGTTTTCCCTGATTTTCAGAATTTGTGACATTTGACTTTAAAATGCACTTAGGGATAGAATCTTAAAAAAAGTCACTAATGACAAATGAAGTACTTGGAGTCTAGTTTCCAAATATGTAATTTATTTCAATACCTAAATGATAAAAATAATTTTTAATAACATTTCTAAAAACCACTATTTAAAAGTCACTTTTTTTGTACCATACCATGCACGTATACGTCATCCATATTTTGACCTAAATAATCATATTTTTCTAAATCCTTTTGGGAAAATATTTGTAACTCACTGAAGAACGTTTTTTATATTTTTTGTAATTTTTATTGAATTTTTTTTTTGTTAAATTTTTATTGGCCATATTTGTTGTTTTGAAAAATCATCGTGTACGTCACGCATAAGATGACCTAAACTTATCATTTTTTGAAAAAAAAAAATCAAATTGAAAAGAATTGTCTGAAGCACGTTTTGGTACAATTCGTTTTATAAATAATATTTTAATAAAAAGTTATTAAAATATTAAAAAACCTTAATATTTAAAGTTTATGGACCAATTTCATTAGAAATTAATGGAAAAATAGAAAAAGTAATCCAATTGTAAAAAAATAGATATTTGGAATCTGCACTATCTCATCTATAATGGGTTTTAATTTCATCAAAAAATTATGTAAAATAGGTCTTCAAACATATGTCCAAAGTCACTATATTTCCTGTGACATTGCCATGACCTTCAAGTTGCAGGTCACACCAAGTCCAAAGCTTAGGTTCAAGTCCCCAAGCCATTTCCCAAACAGAAAAACAAGCCAAAAACTTGACCAAAAATTCATATTTAAAAAATGGGATTACCTTCTCTAAAACGGGATCCCGTTTCATAAAAAAATATTTTTTTATGCTTCTATGAAAACAGGATCTCGTTTTGCAAAACAGGATCCTGTTTTGAAAAGTTGCAAAAAATGGAAAGTTTTCAAAACAGGATCTCGTTTTGAAAAGTTTCCAAAAATGGAAAAAAATTAAAAACAAAAAGTTTCCAAAATGGAAAAATTTCAAAACAAAAAGTTCCAAAATAGAAAGTTTTCAAAATAGGATCCCGCTTTGAAAACTTTCCATTTTTGGCAAATTTTCAAAATGGGATCCCGATTTTTAAAAAGATGGGATTCGATTTTTAAAAAAGGGATCCCGTTTTAATTTTAGGCTCGGGACCTCGAACCTAAACGGGATCTTGTTTTGTTGAAGCCGATTTCAAGTTTTTTTGCTAATGCAAAAACTTCCACGTTTCATGGACTCATCTTCTTGCATTTACCCTATACAGGATTTGAGAGATACACTTTCCAAATAAATTGGGCACAAACCCTAATTCTATAATAAATCACTCAATTCTACTCCAATTACTCTAATACCACTTGTAATAAAATAACTTGCATAATAGAAGAATATGATAGGAAATGTGTTGCAAATACTTGATAATAACTGAGTATAACAAGCCACTTCGAGGGAAAAACCTCCAAATATCTCCAATGAGAAAACAATTCGCAATGTGATGATGAAATAAGCCTCACCACCTCCTATATATACCTTATTTATTCCTAGGATATCACCCAGGCCAACTTAGATAGCCCTATATAAGCCTTAGGCCAACCTAAATAGCTAAATAACAATATAATAATGATAATATGATTTAATTAAGAGTTAATATAGACACACACCGACTATTCATAACCTTATGTACACTAATATTAAGGGCATAGCATATCGTGATAAACATGAGAGGCATTACAAGTTTTTTGTCAAATACACTATAATTAGATTACAACACATTTTAAATTAAATAATGATTGTAATAAGATTTGATTTAGGATTCAAAGACGATATTTAAGATAATTCATCTCAATCAAAGTAGGTGAAACTATGATTTTATTGAGATACATGAAGAGATAACCCTTTAATTAGAGATTTTATTTGTCAAAAATTTATATCAAGTTCAAGAAATGTGGCTTCATGATAAAGTGGATTTACTCTCTAGGGTACAATTTGGTTCTAACATTTGATAATAAACATGGAAACTAATTATGTAACCTTCATGGATTAAAAATATTAAATTGTTCTTGATTAACGATAAACAAGTTTTGAAGGGTTCCTGAAACCCTAAACAAAAAGGAACAATGGCAACAAAGATAAAACAGTGGACTGTCTACCCAAGAAACCAAAAAAAGAGCCAATTACCAAGACATCAGCGACCCATCGACAAAAACCAACAACAAAAATAAAGACAAAACAATACAAAAAATGACCATTAGATAAGTTATTTGACCATCCTCGTCGCTTCTAGGTCCTTCGACACCAGCCTATCATGCATTTCCATGATGTCTTCCACATCTTGCATACGACTTGTATTGTATTTCTTAGTTTTACTCCGAGTACGCACACTTGGTCCAGCATCCAAATCCATGGTCTGCATTTCCTTGTCAGCACTCTCCCCCCTCTCCTTAGTCATCTAATCATCAAAAAGACCTTTGCCCGTCCATTCTTTTGCATTCTTGTTGAGGAAAACTAGACCTTCAGTCAAGGCTTCCAAATTTTCCTTGCTAAGATTAATGAGAATATCCAAGTCCTTACATACCTGCCTATAATTCTTTTCCAACAACGCCACCCTCAGACCATAGTCTTTTTTCAGGTTAGCCAACTCATCAACCACACAACTGATACTAAAATTCATCGACTTAGCCAAAACAAAGATGGATTCCTTTTCCTTGAGACTACGAAGCGTGGAAATGTTGCACCTGGTGATAGTGTTGTGCTTGTTATGGAGATCTTGCACCTCATTAACCAACCACATCAATAAATTAAAGGAAATGTCCACCCCTTCTTTCACCATGCCCAACATCTGGGAAAAGTCCATGGCCCCCCAAAACAAACCTCTGCCCTGGTGTGAACCAATAGGCAAATCCTCATCCTGACAAACATTAGGGATAAACTTGGACTTACCCCTATCCAAGGAAGTTGTAACATGATCAGACTCATCCACATTAACAACACTATTCACCTTACTAGCATGGGGGGTCCCACCATCTCCATCACAACCCGGGTTCAAATTTTCCAAATTCACCACCACCCCATCCAAAAAATCCTCAGACTCTTCCAGAAGCTTATCCCCCATATCCTTAGAACCCAAACCCTAACTCTTGGCTTTCTTACCATTGCAAAGCCCCTCATCAGCAACCTCATCACATACCTCTTTCAGTTTGCACTTAACACACGGGAGGGAAGGTTTGGCCCTAGAAGAAGAGGGTTTCTTCTCACTAGATGAGGGCATATAGTCAAGGTCGATATTGTACCCATCAGACCACCCCTCTGAATTCTCTTCAATTTTGGTCCCTTCACTTTCAAGAACCTCTTCAATCCGACATTTCCTACTCCCATTCCTCTTCTTGTTTGAAACAGGGGAGTGGGGAGCATCAACAATACAGTTGGATTTAACAAACTCAACTATAAGAAACACCAAACTCTCATGCAGAAAAGGGTTTCTAGGGTTCTTCCTGAAATTCAAAATTCCTTCCTCCAAAGACAACAATAGGTAAAACGAAAAGGAAATGAGCTTACCATGCCAAAAAAGATTCAACAAAATAAAGTGGTGACAATACAACATAGTATATCTGCCATCCAGGGTGAAGTACCACATTAACGCCATTGCCACCTCCTACCAGATAGGTTTAATTTTGGTCCTATCATACTCACCACAATCTAGTCTAACCATTTTAGCACGCTCTCTATCCCAGAGAAAATTCTGCCTGGCTGACTGCGAGAGATTCTTATCTCTGTAAAACTTCCTTCCTTCTAAAGACATCCCATTCACTTCCACAATGAATTCTTCATTATTTGTGGTATCCATTCCAAACAAACTGAGGACACGACCATGCTAGGCATCAACAAAGTCTTTGGAGACGCTGGACTTAAAGCCATGTAACCTTTCCATAAACAAGGTCACCCCACCTTCTGTAGGATAGCCCAAACTTCAACATTAGACTTGAGGTCATCACAGGAAAGCGGTTTCGTTATGCACCTATCCCTACCCATCATCAAGATCTTTGCAAATGCAGAGAGAAACAACACAAAATGATAGAAAAACAAAAAAGGCAAGAGGGAAATGAACACCCAAAAAGCGTGAGAGTCTACCAAAAGCGATACCAAGAACAATAATGGTAAGGATACTCATACAACATATATTTGAATGCCCATAACTTCCAATAAGCATCACCTGCATGGAGTGTCTAATCAACAAGCAAGGACCATAATACCAATGCACTACAATAGTCGAGGAGATGGCGAACACCAACGTGCTAAGATTTTTCATTATGGAGCAGATTACTTAACTCAAAAGGTAGGACGTCATTCGCCTCTCAAAACCTTGCAGACGTCACCCCAAGATTTGCTACCCAATCAACCACACGATTCACCTCTCTAAAAGCATGCGAAATGTATATTTCATCGAAATCCTAAATCAAAGCAAGGGCATCCACAATGAAATTTTCAATAGTCTATGATGGGGGGGGGATATCTTCCTAAGACAATTCACAATATTAAGGGAGTCCCCTTCGATCCATAGCTTTGAGATTCCCTTGTCTCTAGCCAACTTTATACTATGATAGGATGTAACATATTAAATTGGTTATCTTAAATAAGTATAAAATTTTCAATTCATGACTTAATACAACAATCTAATGATAATTAATCATGTAGGAAAAACTAAAAAGGCAAGTTGCTCCACCGTTGAAGCAATGATTGTTATTATGCCAAAGTTTTAACATGCATACATTCACGGTGGATTTGATTCCTCATTCAAAATATTATTTTGATATTGAATGCATGATTGACTAATTATGCAATATGAAATCAAGTTATATGTTAATTTTAATATTGAGTAAATTAATAAGAGAATATAAATGAGATTGATAATAGAAGTTTGAGTTCTATATTAAACTAAGAATTACTTTGATGTATGCATGGTTTATAAACTTTAATTGAATCTAAAAAATATTAATGTTGTATAACACAAACTCCTACACAAAAAAGAGAGGAGGTGTTAATTGTTATATAGGCCCATGATATTGATATGCCACATGTAGATCAACATTTTATAATTAAAACAACATAACAATGATATTTAACTTGATGTAAAAATGTACGAGCATTATGCTATTTTTGAATTGTTTTTCTTAATGCTCAAAATGATGATTAATTACTCTTTGTCAAAATTTGAGTATGCTATAATAGGTTATATAAGGGGAAAAATTCTCAATTTTATAAATGATCAGGTACTAATAAATTTTGTTTGAGAAGTGCATAATTTGGTGAGTTATATAAGGGACACCACTAGTCATGGGTAGGGTCAAATTCCCTTATAAGAAATTTTTAATTTTTTTGGTAAATTTATTGTGGATCGTGTTAACTATAATCTTAATTAGGCATGTGTGATATAAAGTTGATGCTTCAAATGATCGATTAGATTTATGTCAATTGATGAATAGATTATAAAATAAGTAACTAAGATCAAGTGCACTAAGTGTCACATTAATTTTACCATCTCTATTATAAATATTACTGAAGATGGAATCCCTACCATATAGTCGATTGATTTCCGTATTCACCATTAAAAAGTATAAATATTTATTTTTAAACACTTATTTAGAAAAGGTAAGGGTCAATATTCTAACAAAGGGCATAGTTACTTTTACACCTTAATCAACATAATGATTATGCCATCTATTATATGCAACTTAAACACCAATTAAAACCCCCTTTTCAATTTACACGAACCTAAATGCAACCTAAATTTAAAGTAACACAAGTCTAATCTATTAGTAATAGAAATTGAAAAATACATCCTCTTATTCACTGTGTAAAAAAAAAAATATTGGTGAAGATGGAACCCCCACCTTGTAATTGATTCATTCCCTTCTTTACCATTAAAAGTGATTTAAATATCTATTTTTAAACATGAGTATTTGAAGAGATGAGAGTCAAGGTTCTGTCAAAGAACATAATTACTTGTACATCCCAATCAACATAATGATTGTGACATCTATGCGATACAATTTAAACACCAACAAAAATTTCCTTAAGTGCACCCTTAAACTTTAAGTAACACGAATCTAATGTATTTGACAATGAAAATAAATTCCTTTATGCATTGTGCCAAAAATTGAAAGAAATGAGTCTTCAATGCATTTACACCTAAATTCAAAGAAATAAGTCTTTAATATATTGGCATTTGAAACTCAACAATAATATTTAGAAAGTTTCACAGCTTAAAAACTACCTAAAGTCAAGTGAAGTCTTCAAACATAAATATATCCCAAAGATCTAAAGAAAGAGGAATGCAAACACTCTCCATTAGTAAGAACAATTAAATCTACCCGCATAATCATTTTGTAGAACAACAAATACAAAATTTTGTAAATATTTATAAATTCCACTATTGAGATACTTTTAGTCTACTTTCAAACTTATTGGATTAATAAACATAACCAATAACCTCACCCAAAATGTATTAAGCCTCAATGGGTTTCTAAAGTTAAAAAAATAAATTTGAGGTTGAGTTCATTTTTTTTAATTATCTATATTGATTGTTGGACTTTTGGGGTAGTGGCCCTTGTACAACTAGCACAATGTATCCTAATGGTGATTCTATGGTCTCTTTTCCTCTGATACAAGACAAAAAAATAGTACTATAGTAGTCAATCTAGATGGATAACTAGCAAGGTCTCATTCTGCTTAGCACCCTAGACAAGGCAATGACAAGTTCTAATGGTTAAATTTAGTCTTCTCTTCTTCTAATAAGTTTTTAGAGTGAGCTTTGCCACTTGAGCACAAGGAGGAAGGTAATCTTGATTGATCATGTTGGGATCCCATTTTCTATACCACTTCATATATGATGTTTAGAGAGGGAAAACGTATTATGACGATCCTTTTCCCTCTATGGAAACAATATTTATCTAACTTTTAGAATGTATTAATGACCATCCTTGGATGATCCACACAATAATATTTGGAATGCATAAGATGAAAGATGGGAGATGTGGTGATGGGTTTAGGCATTGACTATCTATCATGTTCACTATGCATCATGAATGTTGGTATCTAATGCCTTTGGTGATGGCCATTAGTGCATCATGTTAGTTGGATAAATACAAGTGTTTTCTATGATTTGCAATTAAAATAGTGTTTGTTTTTATACAAATTTATGATTTGGTTAAATATTTTGCTAATATTTTTATCTCGCTTGGTTGGCGTGTCCTTTTGGGTTCTACTTTAAATCTTTTTAGCATCATTTTGTTATGTGTTGGCTTGCATACCATTTTGTGGCTTGCACCTCACACCCTTCAAAAACTATGTTTAATACTCTTTGTAAGTAATCTTTTGTTTCTCCTCTATGAGGCATAATTTTTTTCATAATATAATTGTGAGGGAATCAAATTCTTGTAAAATATCTTCAAAAACAAGAATTGAATTCTATAAAGAGGATTATGATACTTAACTCTAGGAATTGATTGCGAATATTATGTAGTGTCTATCAATCACAACTGTGTTAGATTACTCTTAATAGACAACTTTATTGTGCTCTTCTCTAGGTCATTTTTATAGGTTTATATTTGATCCCTAGTGTTATAGATTTGAACCTTTTACATGAATTTAAGCTTGTGACCTATTTTTATAAAATTAAGTTTGCATCTATTATTTGAACATGGTGATACTAGTAGACACCTATAGAGTTTGTTGCATCAAGCACTAGTGATGACTTGCCTCCCTCCTTTTATCTTAGCCAAACCCTTGAGATTGATTCATTGTTTTTGACAAGTTTAAAGTCACTTTAAGCAACCATGCAAATGCCTCTGATGCTATGATGCACTATATGCTCATGCAATGACAACATAATACCATTCCTTCACATCTCCTAAATGATTCAAACAAATTAGGGTTCATTGTTTTATACAATATCATAGTGTGCATATTTGAATATTTCTTACTCAAGTATTAGTTAGTTAGAAAGGGATTGACTTGGGTCAATAATAGAGATTGAATTTAAAATTTCAAAGGTCAAATCCATAATTGTAGATTTAAAATAAGTTCACACTTGCCACTGTAAAATAGACCTAGCTAAAGAAATGAACAATTTATAAATCAAACTTGAACCTTAAAAATGTATGAAATTAAGTTCAATTATAAATCATGTCATTTATCAACTTTCATATGAAAATACACAAATTACATATTAATCATTACATATAGAACAATTTAAAAATAACACTTTTCATCCTAAAAATAATAATAAAAAAACTATTTACATCATTTTTTTTTACATAACCTTAAATATACACAAAGTAACATTAACTATGTTTCTTCTTAAAAAAATGTCCTGCTCTCTTGATGTGAAATCAAAGCCAGCAAATTCTCATCTTAAATCATTGTCAGAGCTTGTTAAATATACAATATGATAAAGTCACCTCAAACTCCATCAAAGTTCATTTTTCACTAACCTCAAGGAGAACCTCCTCCAAATAGA
This sequence comes from Sequoiadendron giganteum, assembly GCA_007115665.2. Classification (NCBI taxonomy): domain Eukaryota; kingdom Viridiplantae; phylum Streptophyta; class Pinopsida; order Cupressales; family Cupressaceae; genus Sequoiadendron; species Sequoiadendron giganteum. Next base: position 562,689,859 of record CM021101.1, on the reverse strand, counting down.
AGAAAAAGAGGCAAGCAATATTACATAAATCCGAATTTAGGCAAGCAAGCAACCCGTTAGATTTTTATTATTTAACACTATAAGAGGGGTTTCATATTGAAACCTCTCATAGAAGTGGAGGGAAGAAACGAAGCAAAGAACAGAAGAAGGCTATGGAGGACTGAAAACGGAGCAGGCGAAGGTTGGGGGAGGAATTTATTGATTCTTTCAATATCAATATGGACTTTGCCGAAGAGAATGGTAATGAAATTTCTATCTCCAATTCTTATTCTGCTCCAATTACATCATCACCACCGTCCCAATCTGTAGTCATGTCCACGACGGGAACACCCATGAAGTTTGTTCCCATACACAGGCTTTATAAGGATACCACTTCTACTTCTGAGGACTCCAGAGCCAGCATTGCCAATGGTATTGAAAATGCCAAGGCGAGTTCAAGCAAGGGCAAGGTCAGGAAGCTACTGGAAACCAATAAGAGTAAGGACATCTCGTTCTCTGATGTTAATAAAATTGAAAAATCTCTGTTAGTTTATAGTAGGAGAAGGAAAAAGGGTGACATAAAATCCAACACCCCCATGTGTAATGGCATCGGTTCTTACAAAAAAACTTATGCTGACATGGATAACGGCATTGGTTCTCCAAGAAAATCTAACACCCAGATGGATGGTGGCATTGGTTCTCCCAAAAATTCTAACGCCCATTTGGATAATGGTATTGCTTCCATTCTCGGTGTTTCCTTCACGGAGAGATTGATGCAATTAGCTAAACTGAAGCAGGATCGTCAAACTCCGGACAATGATAGTAATGGCAATGTAGAGGAGGTTAGGAGGGCTGATGGTGAGCTGGGAAGTGTGGATGTTGTGATGGAGGATAAGAATTCCTTGGACATTGTTGATGATGGTGATGATGAGGTGGTAGTACTTTGTGGGGGAAGTGATGGTGGTGTCGGATTAAATGGCATTGAAAGTGGAGATCATGGTGCGATTGGGAAATTGAAGAAAATCCATTCCCATGTCGATGCCAGGAGTGGCAATGGCAGTGGATGGATGAAGAGGAAGAAGCCACAGAAGAGCACATTTGAAGGTATCGAATTGTTTCCTGATAAGAGGAGGAAACTAGAAGATAGGATGTGGTTAAGGGAACGTGGGGCTCGTATGCAGCGCGCTAACAAGCTTGCATTGAACTGGAATTCACAGTCTGTAAAACGAAGAGAGAGTTTGCCTGCTTCAGTTGCAAAATCAGAGACCCGGGGGAGGGAGCAAATTGCTGCTTCAAACAAGAGGAAGTGGATTGAGTAAGTGTATGGTATTTTGTTTGTTTGTGGGAAACTAAATGGTTCTGTTTTAATGATTAGAAGGTTATTTTTTCATATACCAAGCCCATCACCAATGTAGTAGAGAGTGTCATACATACCACCCTCCAAGAGCAAAATATCAGAATCGTTAAGACTCAAGAGTAAAGATTACCTTTCTGTACCATCTTCAGAGAGAAAAATAAAAAATGTCAAGAACTGTAGAGCAACCACACTATCAGAATGTTCAAGTATAATCCATAAGTTATAATTCCAGTTGTAAACAAATTAAACCAGAATAAAGAAGTTTAGCTTTTCATTATCTGACAGGACTAAATGTTAATAGTATGCTCATGAATACACTCCGTGTCATCCTAGTGATTAATGTTTACACCTGTAATGGAAAGAATGACTAGTTTAATGCAGCCCTCGCTAATGCAAAGAGTTGCCAACTGCAGTTTGTTAGTATATGCCCTGAAGAGCTGGTCACAGTTATCTAAGTAGAGGATCCTTAACAGCCACAGGTTCATTGTTATGCCTAATGGTCAGTAGGTTTGTAAGGATCGTGATGCTAATTAGTACAGAAGCATTGCGTGCATTTAATGGCAAAGCCAACCTATAATAATGTATAGACAACTGCAGTAGCAGACATCTAGGGGGATCAGCTCAGAAAAATTTCTTTTGTTTCTTAAAATTTGAACATGTGGATCCTTGTAAGGAAATGGATGATTAGAGAATTTGATATATCATAAACTCTAATTGAGAGTGATTCTCCATTTCTGTGGGTTTGGTTTTTGAAAATAAATTGTCTTGATTTTATTAGAAATGGGAAAACAATGAATTCGCTACTATAGACAATGAATTTGTTACTATAGAATCAATGTTGGCATTCATATCAGGGATAGATAATCAGAAGAACTTAATGTTTTTGCAATGTTATGTAAGAAGGGAATATGGTTGTATCAGGGATTTATATTCAATTCTGTGCTAGCATCGACGGATGAATCTGTTTTTAACAATGTGCATCCTACAGGGTCGGTATTAGTGAAGTTGATCCAATGGCATTACTTGAATACAAATGCAAGGTAATAGACTAGTTTTTGCATCTTCATCTTAAAATTCAATGTTATATGAATGCATTGTGTATCCTCTCATGATTGTGCACAAGTTTAAATTTGATGTATATCCCATTGCCTTAAATTTTCTTTTCTCCAGTTTACCTTGAATTTGATGAAACCTTTATCATTTTGAGGATTTAAATAAGGGGGACACAGTTTAAATGAATTTGAGCTGGTTGACTGGTTTAAAATGACAGGTGTTTTGGCCTTTGGATGATGTGTGGTATTCTGGAGCTATCGATCAATATGATGCAAAAAACAAGAAGCATCATGTATGTTGAAACATTTCTGACTAACCATGATTACATGCTAAATTGTTTCTCTTAAGCTTTGGTTTATGTGGTTATTCACTTGTCAGATTTGAATTTGTCTCCATGTTTGAATTGTGTTTGGATGATTGGAAAAAGGTGCTTTCATGCTTCATATGTATAACAAGATTTTGCTAATTGACCATTGCTACACATGATTTTGCTAATTGACCATTCCTATTTTTCATGAAAATATTTTTTCTTTATGAAATGCCTAGTAAGTATGTACATAATAAGAATATTATTTATATGTTGACAATTTCTGATAAAAAATGCAATATGCAGGTTACTTATATGGATGGGGAAGAGGAATGGCTTCTCCTGGCAGAGGAGAGGTTGAAGCTTTTTGTTTCAGGAGAGGAAATGCACAAATTACGTTTGAAGAATAAAGAACAGATGCGAATTAATGAAATGTTGAACAATTTAGATTATGACGAGATGGCTGCCTTAGCTGCATCAATGGATGATTATCAAGGGGAACCTGGCCATGGGGATCTGATATGGGCAAAAATTACTGGTGTGTGTTTTGATTCCTTGATCATACTTAAAATGTACATGCTCTATTTGTACTCCAGTGTATTTTCTTGTTCCTCAGTTTTAGACATGAACTTTTGGAACATCAAAATCTCTGGTGTGTGTGTGTTTTGATTCTTCTATCATATTTTAATGTACATGCTCAATTTGTATTTTCTTGTGCCTCAATTTTAGACAGGAACTTTTGGAACATTAAATCCTCATTATCTCTATCGTACATCATTAAACTGTTTGGACAGACTGCCTTGAATGGATTCCTGGTGATTTGTATGTAAGAGGCTATGATGCAGTTGCTCACAAGAGTATTGTGGTGTTTCCATAGGCTCCATTTGTTTTCCTTAAGATTTGAATCTGTGGGGCATTTGCATGTATGCCATGAGAGTTGAGTTTAGCCTGCTATGAAATTGCTCACTATATAAATCATACCTTGGACAAAAGCAACTAAGAAGAATAATGAATGCAACTTGTAGAACATCCGCTTGTGCTTCAGCATATGAAGAGTCACTTCACAAAATGATTATGTAGATCAGGTGTTTCATAATACTGAATCATGGCTCATACACTTCTTGTCAATCTCTAGTAATTTACGTTGTGTAGCACATCACTGTTTATCTTGCTGATTATTAAGAGATACTTATGCTTCACAACAAAATTAATTATTTTAATGTTTTTGTTGTTCAACACATCTTCCAACGTAGAGAGCCATAACAATAGCAGTGTTCTTTAATAGTATATGCCATGTAAAGTATATAGTCAGATTAAAGGTTCTCTTCAAATATTTGAGGTTCAGAAGTCCACTGGGACATCGTACAAAAACAAATGTCTGAAAGGAGAAAACAGAAAGCTTGAATTGCTACTTATCCATCTGAAAAACATGGTTTCTATAGGATCTTTATTTATAGTTATTTCAGGCATCCGGTCTTCATGATGAATAGTAAGTTGTAGGAAATTAACCTGATTAACAATTTCAAGTTTTTAAAAAATTATAAGTATCAGTATTAGATCTCTCTGTAATTTTGATTTCTCCAGCATCCTGTATTTTTATGCAAGCAGATGCTTGCATGCCCTGGATATTAATTCTCAAACATGCTCTGGAACTGTGACATACCTCATGCAGCCTCATAAAGCATCTCAATTTATAAATCACTTAGTTTGTGTAAAAAATATCTTATATCTTATGTGTCTATGCCACATGTATTCACACCTTTCATATTTCTCCATATAGCTCTTGAAACACTATTACATGTATGCATATGTTGCATCTTATAATTAGTATCCATTACATCCATACCTGTATCCATGGCCATGCACTTTTAACTTTTCTTGGTTCTTTTGACATTTATTTTTTGATTGGAGAATTTTTTTAAAAAAAAATATTAGAAATGCTATATATATTAATTATGATATAAGCAGGTAGATTTGTGATCTTGCCAGCCTTTTGGATATTGCACAAACAGCTGAATATATCTATATATTCTATGATAGTTTAAGCTGAGATTTACAAGAATACTGTGGAAAGATGATGGCCAATTGCTACAAAATAGCTGTTTAGTGGGCATGGATAACACTATAGGGTCCAGCAGCTCAATATATATGGCAAGAAGAGAGAACTGTTTGATATTTAAAGAAGTAAAGCAAGCTATTTATTCCTTGGGCAGTGGTGAGAATCGGTTGTCTTTTGGAACCACCTGCCAAGGGCTGATGGTTATAGAAGCCCAAGTAAGGGCTGCTTGCCAGTTTACTCCACATATACCTGCCATTTTGTAGCTTTCACCTGGTGATTCTGATGCTTTGGAGGGGCTGAAAATTTAGCCAGCTGTTGGATAATCTCCACCATTTGGTGTTGTACTTTTTAGAACAATAACAAGGAGGTGATTGCTAGGAGAGTTTGTTTGTGGTTATCAATGATAAAAATAAGTCAGTTAATGTAGTTGTTCATTGAGTGTATACTTTCTTGTTGCTTGCTTATGACATGAATGAGGTGAAGCAGACTCATTTCCTTAAAGGGATTGTATGTTTGGGTTTTGGGCAGATATCTGCTGTGGTTGTGAATGGCTTCCTCGGTTTCATTAAGATGACATGAAGGTTTGGATCAGCCTTTTGTGCAGGTTCAACTTTTTTTGTGTCACATTTTTTGAAACAATCATATTTAGATTGGAAATGATCCAGTGAGAGTACATGGATTGGATAAGGGAATGATTTCAACATTAGCAAAGACAGCAACTTCATTATCTAGATTGATGTCTCGAGCGAGATTTTTGTTAGCAATTATGATGGAAGGATAAGAGTGAGGTGTTACCTTAAACAGGAGCTAATTCATCCTTTTGCTCTAGAGTGCGCTGGGATGATTTTGCTCTCTCTTCATGTTGATGCAATGATGTTTTTTGATACACTTCTTCTTGTAGACTTGTAGCTCTGAAGGGTTGTTTGTCTTCTACCTTTCTCTCGTTCTACACTAGGCCTGATTTATGTGATTACTTGATGCTCTAGTACATCTTCTAAGGTTTCATTGCAGCAGCAAACAATGAGATATACAAAATAAGGTAGGTGGGGAAATGGATAACAGATTTTTTATGATCTGCCACAAATGGTGGAATCTGAGAGTTTAGGATAGATGGATACAGTTAAAATTTGCTTTAGAAAAAGGATGTTGGCTGTTTTGAAGCTCAAATTCTGTGGGAAGTGGATAGAAATAGGTCCTAAGGCACAAATTGGCTTTTGGAGTGGAACTGGTCTGATTTATTGCTTGCTTGCATGGAACTGCCTTTGCTTGCTGGCCAATAAATGTGCTGTCAGAGTCTTTGTTAACTGATTTCCAACTTTCCATTCAATTCTGAGTTGTTTGTAGAGGATGCAATTAAAACAATCGTTTTCTGTCATCTTTTTCTTTGAGCAGCTGGTGCAATGGTAGGGAAAACATCATTTGTAGTGCATTGGAATGAATTTTATGCTGTTGTAGAAAAGACCTGGAGAGAGTAATGAAGTGGAAAATGTTGTAAAAACATCCCAAAGAATTAATTTTTCTGTCGGGCTGCTGCTTGAAACAGTGGATGGATTCATGGCAAGTGGAAGGTGCTAGTGAAGGGGAGTGGAAATGGGTGTTAGGGGGATGTGTCATGGTGGGTAGTAGGGATTTGAGAAGCTGAATCTGGCTGTGAGTTTTTGCAAGTGTGCTGTGATTGGCAGCCTTGGGGAGTGAGTGAGACAGTGACAAAGTGAGGCCTTAAGCTGTTTAATACAGCCTAAGGTTTTAAAAACAGATAAAAATAGAAATAATGAGATATGTCATCTATAAGAGGGATAGAGGGTAGGAAAGGGGTTGCTAGGATGAGTTAGGAATTCAAGGAGGGGATCATGAGCGTTGTTTGTAGGACATGAGGGGCACTTGGGACATGTTAGGATGTAGGTGGCCAGGGTGCTCGGGGTTGCAATAGGAAATGACTTTTTTTTTGATTGATGTGCATAATAATAAACATTATTTATATTTTTTCTACTTACCATTTTTCTTTTTTCTTTTTTCTAATAATATTTCTTCTTGAGATATGTACCTCTAGGCAGGGAGGGGAACTTCTGGTCATGACCAGATTTGAACATCTCTCGCTGAGGGAAAATTGGTGGCATACTTAGCCAATGCACTGGCAACCTGGTTGCCATCTTGTTTTGAATGTTCAATTGGATCAATTTGCATTTCCGTGGATGGTCTAGTAGATATGTTGGTCATTGGGCCGAGAAGTGAGGTAGGGTGGTTGTTTGGCTGATAATTAACGAATGGATGCCCATCAATTGATTCCTTGGGGAGGAGAGTCCTCACTGTAGAATTCAGGTGATAAACTGCGAGCCACCTTTGAGAAAAATGTTGTCAAAATGACAGTGGAGTGCTATTTTAACCCACATAGACAAGCGAACAATTTTGCTATGATTTTTTGTTCCCACCCTCTTTTTGAATGCAAAAAGCACCTGTCTCATATGATTGCAAGATATTCCACGAATACCTGCCTGTCCCAGATTATTTTAGATACTCGGTCAAAATCAACTTTAATCCAATCTGTGAGTGGGGGAAACCATTTGACAATGGGTTGTACTGATTGCTAGATATTTTTGTATTGAAAGTAATGTTCCACGAGTGAGCAATTTGGGCATCCATCATTTTTGCTGAGACCATGTTTATCCTACTGAGAGTTGAAGAGGATTATTGCAGTCAATCTGATGTTGGCTTTAACAGGGGTGATGGTTCTGTTAACATGATTTCTGATTGGGAATGAGTACAAGATTTCTTTTCTATATGTTTATCATATTCCTTTTTCCTCCCCAGGATTGAAGAAAATTTAGGTCTTCATGAATCTCAGTTTGACTGAGTGCTTATTATTAGGATTAATATATGTGACAAATGCTTTTAAATTGCAAGAGCATGCCATATCTAATATTCCTTGCAAAGACCTGAACCTAAATACGAGTGTTTAGATTTGGAATGAGACTAGAAAATGACACATATATCCAAAGCTTCCAATCATTGCTTGAGAATTAAAATCTCTAGTCTCAAAGGATATTGCTTGGCAAAATATAATTAAAATAGAAAGGCTACTGCCTACAAAAATATAATTTAAATAGAAAGTCTATTGTTTGGCAAAATGTAATTTAACATACAATATCAACATCTACATGAAGATTGTCCTAGTAACTTTATTTGTTGGAGTTGGGAGAATTTAATGCAGTTTTCTAATATGCTATCAGTAGTTTCCCTCATTTGTAAATATTCAACTGACTGATTGTAGTATTCCTATGAATTTCAGGACATTCCATGTGGCCTGCTTTTGTCATGGATGAACCGCATGCAAATGCTTGTGATGGATTAGAACCAGCCACAAGAGAGGGTTCTATTCCATTGCAGTTTTTTGGAAGCTATGACTATGCAAGGTTTGTAAACTTTAATAAGTAAATTTCATGAGTCATGGTGTTCTAAAATCAATGTCAAAATATCTGGCTGTTATCCTGGAAATGATTTTTTCATTGATGTAGATTTTCTCTTATGGTTTGAGTACATTCATTGGCTTACACATACACATATCCTCTAGATTCTTAATGGTTTTTCTCGCTGTTTATTATTTCTGATTTGCTCTTTCCTATTCTGTTCATTAGATGCCATTTATTTTATTTCCAAGAGAATGGCATGGTCCGAGTTTAACTAACAGTAATTTTTTGTGTTATCTCATTCCATAGTAAAATATTGATATACTTATAGCTGGTGTACTGTACCAGGATCAATTCTAAGCAGATTATGCCATTTTCCAGAGGTTTCCAATGCAACTTACAATCTAAGAACAAAAGCTTAGTCTTTTTGCGAGCATTAAGAGAAGCATGGAGGTGCGTCAACGTCTAACAATAAATTCAATAATTCATACTTAGATGTATTTTGTCTAACTTTTTTATAAACAGAGTATATGATATATATTTGCTTCTGCAATTTATCTGGTATGAGTTTAAATGTTAGTTTTACTTTTTTGTGTTTTAAAGTCTTTATTCTTTGCATTTGTGCTTTGATATTTGTGGGAGCATTACCCCTGAAACACTAGCTTCAGTAAGGTCTTGATTCTTTGATATGCATCCATTCTTTGTTACATCTTGTATTTCAGCTTCTGTATATGCATATCTGCTCCTTTTTTTGTCAAGAGTTTGGAATGAGGCAGTGTTCTGACATAGCAACTTTTGATATTAGTGTCAGGGTTTTTTGCTTCTTGAAGTGGGTCTTCAGAAGTGCGTATCATGTCCTTGTTTGTCATGCAGGGTTATGAGTGTTGCATATCTGAATTGCAGGTGGATTGGAATGTTTTTGATATAATTATGTTGTTCCTTGCATTTTTTATTATTATATAACTTATAAATATCTAGTTCTTTGTTTGTCTTAACTTTTAATTAGTTGATATTTAGGATTGAATACAATTTTTTTATATGATCCAGTATCTGCACGTTCAAGTAGTCTGTAATCTTCATATTTTCTGAGCATTTCTATTTCTTGTGGATCTTATTGCAATCATCATCTCATACTGACTCTTTATATTGAGAATTATTGGGGGGATTATCCTTTTTTTTGAATTTAATTGTGCAATTTGACTAAATTTTGTACTGAGTATATTTAGTAAAAATTTCGATCTTCGCTTTGGATTGACAAATTATGTCTTGTTACATATGTCAATATCATCAGGTATCTTAAGGAGCTAAAGCTTCCAGAAGCAATGTCAAAATTACAAACACAAGTTGTAAATGCTGGTAGTGAGAGAGAAAATGAGAGAAATTCTGAACAGAGCGATGGTGATGAAGATTGCATGGGGGATGAAAGGAGTGAAAAAATCAAGAAAAGTGTCGAGTGCCTTTTTTCTTGCCCTATTGTTACTGGTGGTCTTCGTGTTTTAAGTTTAGGTGAATTTCATAATCTAAATATTAAGTTGAGATGGAAGGTTGTTGATATAAATGTCCTATCATTAATGATGCATTTTTTTGAGATCAAATGTAGATGGTTACGATTCTATAATTGAAGCTTTGATATACCTATTCGATTCCTATAAAAGCGCTATCTGTCTATTGGCATGGTCAAAGTGAGTTTATGTCATATACAAAAGTAGCATTTTAATGTAAGTTTGCCATAGCTTTATAGTTGTCTACTGCTTGATGTACATCAATATGGAAAAATCCTTTTCCATTATTTACAAATGTTGGCTACAAAACAGTGTAGAGTTCTAGTTGCTTTAGTTTATTTTGTCCTAAACAACGGCCCTTAGTAAATTCAATTGGAAAGAGTTCCATTACAGTTTCCTTTGTTCCACACTGTCCAATTGCACGATACAGCTCTCTTCACATTTGTGAACTTTTATTTGTTTCTCACTAATTCAAATGTAATATATGTGCATTCTACAAGTGATTTTCATGGTAAGCATAATTAATCAACTGTTTTCCTTCAATGAAACATTCCTAATGACCATTCCTTATGCACATGTCTCACGTGTAAAGAATTCTCAGCATCCATCAAATAAAAGAAAACTAATCCTCAACTTTCCCTTGAAAAAGAGTGTTGCTCTTTAGCTCTTAAGTCAACTTTCACAAAGTGCACTATGACTGTCATCCACATAATCAATTAAGTAAAGAAGACTGTCAAAATTTTCATGGTAACTTATAATACAAGCTTCCACTGCAAATTTTGCCGGTGAAGCAACATGATGTGGTTTTGGAAGGTTTGCTTTTGTTATTTTAACCACAGTTGATATGGAAACTTTACCTGTCCCTATGTAGCCATAGAAGAGCTTTAGATTACATGAAGATACTGGTGTTTATCAACATTTCATGAAACCTTTTGAAAAAGCATGTGGAGATTCATATTACTTACTAAATTCTTTCTGTTATTTTTCGTTTATGCTAAAATGGAAATATACTATACATATAACTATAGCTGCAAGAGTTCCTTAAGAGTCAGTACTCCATGTATGCTTTATGTGCAGCAGTTCTGATAAACTAGCCTTGCCCTGGTCAGACAAGCATGTTTAGATTATGAAGGTTATAAACTTATAATGCTATCATGGTATTCCTCTTCCCGCTGACAAGTAATATGGAACAGAACATGTTAGATAGCTTGCAATATGAGTGGTTGTTTTCTTGTTTAAATTAGTTTTTTTCTGAGTTAGATGTACATTTGTGTGGATGTTACTGATAAGAAAATTTTGAAGCTATTGTATTTGGCATGGGTTGGAGGAAGTCTACAATCTCTACATGAGCAATATAATCTGGCAGCTTATACTATTTGCTTGTTGTAGACCCATTGAAAATTAAGCAATTGTAATTTCAAGCATTCGGATCTCTGTATCCTCTGCAGGAAAAATTGTAAAAGATTCAGAACATTTTCATGATGAGCATCATATATGGACCGAGGGATACACTGTTATACGGAAATTCACTTCTATAAAAGGTGCACAAAATATTCATCAAAAATATATTTTGAGATTGTCATTGGTCATCTCAAAAATGACTGATTTTTAAATGACATTTTCTGGCTTGCATATTACAGGTCCAGTTAGGTATGCAGAGTACAAGATGGAAGTTTTGAGAAATCCTTTGCAAAGGAATATGCCACTCTTTCGTATCACATTGGAAGATGGAGCAGAGGTGAACTATAGTAATTGCTCTTATGGGTATCTGTTTCTTAAGCTGTGATTGAAGCACTTTCTTTTACTAAGTTAATATCTTATAACGAGAGCTTACAACATGATGGTATGTGTCGGTGTAGATTATAGAACATTCTACTATGTATGGTACTCTAAATCTTCTTGTGAATTCTAGCTGTGAGCTACATGCTTTTTTGTATTTTAAATTATATATATATATATATATATATTTGGTTTTTAGGTTTTAGTTATATTTTTGAAGTTAATATGTATATATTTATGATTTTTATATGTTTTCTGTACAGATATACCTAAAATGAATCCAACCCCCAAATTTTCTTTGCTGTATCTGTGTACCAAACCCCTCTACCCAAACCCAAACCAGTTACTTCGTTTTTATGTATCTGTGCTGTTGTATTGTCATTTTTTGATATAAGCTTAAATAAGCTAAGTGCTATTTGCAGCAGGCTTCAATAAAAGTGATTATCCTATTTTCTGAGCAAACCCTTTTAAGGAACTATATTGAGTGCATCCACACATCCTTTGTTGGAAAAGAGGGTATAGAGTTTCTTCTCTCTCTCAAGAATTCACAAAGAAAAGGATCTGGTAAGGTTTTAGAATGATTGGTGCTGTGTCCCCCATTCCTTCAACGTTTCAAACAACCTAGGTTGAAAAATTGACACATCTATTGGCTTGGTGATGGTGTATAGATTTGACTACAGTTCATATTTAAGGATATCTTAAAGTTGTTTGATCTGGCACTCTAGGGGTCAGAAATATGTTGGAAGCTCATGCTGTAAGACTGATATACTCAAGCATTAAAGGCTACATGTTAAATTTAGGCAAATCTGACACAATTTAATCAAATTCTAAGTTGCCGGTTCTGGTACGGATCCTGGTTCGGGTTTGTGGATCCAGTTTGTGGATTCGGAAAATTATTTTTAGGGGCTGGGTTTGTTTTGGGTTTGTCCATACAATATATATATATTATCCCAAGTCTATTTCTAATTGAAAATTAGAAACATAAATTAGAATTAAATTGGTTAATCTGAATCCATACTTATTATAATAAAATTAACTTTTTTAGTTCTGCTTTACCATAGCATCGGATTCCAAAACCAGGGTGCTTTCGATCGATTTTTCAGCGGCTTCCTCAGGAATCCGATATGAAAACCTCATGCACGAGAAAGAAAGATGCAAAAAACTCTCACGCAATCTAATCCAGAAACAGATGTAACATTAACGATATGGATTGTGGAAACTTGATATCACTAAAGAAAGAGATGTTACAGAATATATATATATATATGCTAAAAATAAGAATTAAGTTTAGAATACTGCATAGCAATATAATCAACAAAACCACCATAAACTCTAATGTCATTTAAAACATAAATGATAAATATTATAAAAATCCATTATTCAAACTTCAAGTTCAACAATCAATTTTCAGCAGATTTTCTAAATCATCAACACCAGCATCATCATTAAACAAGAAGAAATATGGACAGATGAATTATATGTACGAGTTATACATATATATATGCAGACTAAAATTAAGAATTAAGTTTAGAATACCGCATAGCAATATAATCAACAAAACCACCATAAACTCTAGTGTCATTTAAAACATAAATGATAAATATCATAAAAATCCATTATTCAAACTTCAAGTTCAACAATCAATTTTCAGCAGTTTTTCTAAATCATCAACACCAGCATCATCATTAAACAAGAAGAAATATGGACAGATAAATTATATGAGTTATATATTTGCAAAAGTTGCTTCAATTGCCAGCAGCGCTTTTTACATCTTAATGTTATTTTCCAGAGCAATATTGGCCAGAGCCTCTAAATCTAGTGATGATTATTACTAGATGGTGTAATTTCTAATGAACACTACAATACTTCTGATCAGACTTTAAAATTGATTGATATATTTTTAACAGTCTTCAAGGTTTAAATGGAAGAAATTCAAGGTTGAAGATCATAAAACAAAGTTGATCATAGAATACAATAAAGACACTATTCAAGTTTCAATGCTGCCTAGATAAAAATTGAGTTGAAATTCCTGCCACTGGATTCTTGCTGACCTCATTTTAGGCAAAGTTTGAGAGCATATTAGCTCCATGCTACATGATTCAAGTAAAATGTTAAGAATATATTGTTCCACTTTGAAAACCTGAATAGTGGCATAGTAATTTTGTTAGAGAGAACAAAATGGCAGTAAAACCATAGGAACGGGTGTCGCAAGGGTCATACCAAATTAGGATATGCCCCAAGCTGTGGAACATTTTACAGTTTGAACACATATTTGATGTCACCAACAGTTTACATACAACCATCTTTACATGATTCCAGCATGTGATCAGAATCGCGTACCTTAACAATGCCCAGATTCGCCAAGGTTCCCCCGGATCCTGCTCAGGTTCATCCCAAACAAACCCAACCCCATTCTGTTGGATCCAAACTGAACCCACAGATGAACTGAACTGGGATCCGGATCTGGTTCGAACCAAACCCGGATCCGGTAACATAGATCAAATTTTTAGACTCTTTTATCTATTTTGCTTGAAAAAAGGCATCAGCTAACATGAACAATCTTATGTCTCAGTAGTTTTGTCTGGGAATTTTTCTAAGAGTGTGCCAATGATGATTCAGATTGAGGCTCAGTTCATATAGCTAAAGCTAACTGTGATGCATTTTGGTATGGTCACTCTTATTTTATTCATTCTATCTTCAAAAATTATAATATAGCCGAAGAAAACTTTCATGACTCTGCACAGCTATTTAACAATCTAGTATCCAATATGCAGTGATATAGTACCTCTTGGCCTTCAGCTTGGTTCCCCAGGCCGCATTTTCCAAGACAAGATAATTCAAGGAGCTTCTGAAATAATCCATGGGATAAATTAGGGTCAAGAAGGGTGATCGAATGTTCATTGTTTCAAACCACTCAACATTGCCCCCTCATTACGAGTGCATGCAATAGTATGAATTGATACAATCTTTAACCTCTTAGAAATGTGGAATGTAATGCACACTTCATGCTTGCACATGAAAGGCTGGAGTTTTTGTTGTACAAGATAGTTGGATAAAAATTAAGAGAATTAGTGCTGTTAATCTCCATGATTAAATCTAAAACTGTGTTTGGTTATTATGGGCATATGGCTTGTAAGCAAGAATACTCAAGCTCTGTAATTCACTCTATCTGATGGCTAAAAGTTAATGTCAATGGTAGTAGGTAACTACGAGAGTGCGAGAACAATAACTAGAAGAGTCAAAAATCCACCATGCAATATCATATCATATCCATACCCTAGAATTGAAAAATAATAATGAAATGCCTATCATCTGCTGTAAGGAACCATCTTAAATTAGGATTGTGATAGTATTTCAGTTTGTGATCTGAGGAAGTTATCCATTGATGATTGTGGCACCGATAACTCTCTTAGCAACCAGAATCAAAGCAATAGCTGTGGATGGTTACTATGAGTCATGTGCTGGGAGAGAGATTCTTAATAATTGTAGGTATACATGGAGGTGCCTCCTATATAGGCACATAGAGTTTTGGCAAGTAACATGGTTTAGAAAAATATATGATGATTCTTATCAGTGTTTTTGATAGTTTGAGAGGACTTTCTAGCTCATCTTAGAATTAAAAAGATAGCAAGTACACCCACTGCATCTTGTCTGCTTCCCTACACAATTCAGATTGTGTCAGAAACCTTGCAACATTACTGACTGAGTTCTCCAATGCTTCACAACTTGCGTTCCATGCTTTGTTGACTATGAAGCCTTGATTGATTATTATTTTGCATAATTCTTTATTGATGAATCTAGATAAAGAGTATTGAAGGAGAACACCGGCCTTGGTCATTTAGTAGAAATTCAAACTGTTTGGTTTAAGTTTGGATTTTTTTAAGAATGAGGAGATCCTGAAAATAATGTTAAGGCATATAAAGAACAGAAGTTTCATGACATCCAGAAAATACTAAAAGTGATTAAATCATCGTTGGGCTTGCTAAATATATGAATATAACATAAATGTTATGTTAAACTGTTTATTAAGAATTCTCAAAGCATTGACATAGGAGGATTTATTACAGGGTTGGCCTCTTATATTGTTGAATGAAGACAGTCATGGGCAAACCTATTACTGGAAAATGTGGATCATTGAATGTAGTCACTAACAAGCAACAAAATAGACTCCTCATTTCAGGACTTCACCTTTGCATTAATTTGTTTCAGCAGATAATGATAATCTGTTCAGTCTTCTCTCACTTGAATTCGCTCTAAAATTTGCTAAGAGAGTTCTCTGTTTCCAAAATTCACATGACACATCTATATGGATGATAATTTTGATCATATGTTGAAGATGGTTTACATTTTCTTAGTTGAGTCATACATAGAATCATATCATACCCTAGAGCATCTATACCATGGTACAAAAAATGATTTCACCTGGTTCATCAAAATATGCTATTGTTCAAAATTT
This sequence comes from Sequoiadendron giganteum, assembly GCA_007115665.2. Classification (NCBI taxonomy): domain Eukaryota; kingdom Viridiplantae; phylum Streptophyta; class Pinopsida; order Cupressales; family Cupressaceae; genus Sequoiadendron; species Sequoiadendron giganteum. The sequence goes on along the minus strand of CM021101.1, from coordinate 562,673,963 downwards.
CTACCCTCCCAAGTGGCTGCATGTGTTTATCTCCAAGTGGAGGACAAAGAAGTGAAAGAAGAAGAAGAAGATGATGATGATGAATGGGAGAGATTCTATTTGGTCCTCAAGTTTTAGGGACAAAGTTTCCCAAAGGGAGAGGGCATGTTGTGTGCCAAAACAGAACACGTTTGTCATCTACATTATGATGTAAATGGACTAGTTTATGAAGCTCATATTTTATACAAAATTAGGTTTGAGCACAGTAGCTCACTCCACTAGATACCTATGTTAATGTATCTAGCCATGTTAGGTTCTAACTTCTGGCTAGTAGCTTTCTCCACAAGCTGCCTTTAGATAATTTTAGATATTGGTGGTAGGTGGGTACCACACTCTTTTTGTGATATCATTGGTAGAGCACAACTCTGGTTTAAGGTATGGAATTTACCATATATAGGGTATTTATCTTTCATTATGTAAGCATTCCATTTCCAAATCGATCTATCTTATGTGTTTTATCACATCTCTTTGAAGAAGAGCATTTTCTCTCTCATAGGGCTTCCAAGTGAGAGTGCTGTCCAATATTTGGCACACAGGTGCCCTTATCTGTTGTTCATTTAGTGTAGTTGTGTCCACTTCCCTTTAGTGACTCTATATCTTAAATATAAGGATTGTTTATACCATGGAGATTCCATGCAGTTTTTGGGTGGCTCCTAGTGAAGTAGATGCATGTCTACTATTATCTAATCTTTATTCTTTTTTAAAAGAACTAAAGAAGCAGAGTTAATAATGTTTTGGGTAGCATTCATTTGGAAGTGTCCCATTTAATGAGAATCTGAATGGATGTGAGCAGTAAATGTGCGGCAATTTGAAGACATGTAGGCACTTATGTACTACGTCATCCTCGAAGAGAGTATTGTGTCAAGGTTTCTTCTCTTTTTAAGAAGCAAAGAGGAAATGATCTCTTTCAGTCCTAGAGGCTGTGCCTACAATGCAAGATCTCTTCCAGGTTCTCTGGATGGGGTGTGCATCAAATTTTAATTAAAAACACTTGGAAGACTGGCACAGTTACAGTATGCAACTGCTGAAGCATATTTGTCTCAACAGTCCTATGGTTCATCCATGTCATCCATATTGATAACCAAAATCAGGTCCATAAGAACTACAGGTCTCGTAATAGCATAAAAATAAAAAATAGTTACACTTTAGACTTGATATACCGGAAGTTGAGCAATTAGTGTCATCCCTTGTAGTCTTCAAGTGAAGCATAGAGCATGTGAACTGGAATTATAACACCAAGTGTTAACAGTTGGGTTGGTTGAAACATATGTCCTCTAATTCTGTAATTGCCCCTAGATAAATATGTCTCACTATATTCAATTATCATTTTTTTTTGCTTATATGATATTGTAGAGAACCATATATGCTATGTTTAATAAGAATGAACAGAAAGCTCTCTAGTCTCTTCAAGTCCCCTTATTTTTATGGAATTATAGTTGTGCTTGGTTTGCTAGCCTATTTGTATCCAACAACCAGTGCTCTCTTCCTGCTTAAACATGGGGCAAAACTGAACTGATCAACGAGGGTTTGAGATTCAAGATGACACTTTAATGATTCCTGACATTTATAGATATTCAACATAGGATGGTTATCTTTCTAGGTCTGTTTGGTTACTTTTCTTGAATTTGTACTCTTACAAAATATGAATGGCAGTTGGAGCAGTCATTTTATCAAAGATAACTGTCACTTTCATCTCCTTTATTTTAGTTTTGTTCCATCATTTTTAATAATATGTTTTATTGGACTTCTAAAGTTTTTCAGTAACTACTGTTTAACTCTTTCCTTTTTATGCACTGAACAGATTGATGGATCCACTCCAACTGAATGTTGGAAGAAAATATATGCAAGATTAGAGAAGTCGAAACAAAAAAATAGTAATGGTTTGAAAGCTCATCTGGAGAAAAGACGGCCATATAAGTCTGGTTCATACATGTTTGGATTTTCAAATAAACGCATAGCTAGTCTTATCCAGGCAAGTATCATGTGTTGAAGATCGCCTTTCAATTTTGTAATGCTTGTCTTTATTTGCTAGGTAGGAAGGAGATTGTTAACCGCAATAAAATTTTCTTTATGAAATCTTATTTCACACAAGCAAAGAATAAGATTATGTAATCCTGTTAGAAACAGTGTAAAAGACCCTAGATAAGCCTTATAACATATTATACTGTGTTCATAATTCATAGCATTAATTGTTTAAATTGATTTGTAGAATGTTTTGTGAATCACAGCAGAGTAAACTATGCTTTTTTTATCTTGGAGTTTGAACCAATAATTTCATATTGATTTTTCTGAAGAAAATTTCTTTTCTTTAAATTGCTATATAAACAGTTATTTTTGTCTGATTTTCATATGTTGATTGCTTATTTTTGGTTTTCCGTAAATAGGATTTTGACACTCTTTTAGATACTTGCATGTGATAATGACTTTTGTATGTGCCTTCTTTAACAAAGTAGTCCACTTGGCTTTAATGGGTATGAATGAATGTAAATTGATGATGATGATGATGCTCTTAATGTCCTTTAGTGAAATGCATCATTTAGCTATAGAAGATTATTTAATAGTATTTGAGTTATTATTAGTTATTGGATATTGTTTGGAACTTTGGATAATGGAATTGGATGACTTTACTCCTCACATTATTAAGAGTAAGGCAGATTAGTAGGAATTGGTGTTCACCTTCAACTTTGTTAGTATTGCAAACTTTACAAATTTGTTTGCCCCAAGGATTTTTGGGTTAATCTAATAGTCAGATTTACTACGTAGGTTGTGAGCATTGGTCATTATATTAGCAATATTCAGTTTGCTTTTCAAGCTCACAATGTAGGAAAAACATGTCTTCCTGCTTGTATTTTTGTGTATCTACAAATTCTCATACACCGATAATTTTTATGCAACTTCTGAGTTACACACACATTAATAGGGTAGTACTTGGTATTTAATATTTTGATCTCATTTTCCAATATTTAGTACATTTAAATGCTAATTTGATATTCAAATGGGAAATTAAAGAAAAAAATCATAAGCAAGCACTGCAATACTAAATCATAATAAGGTAGTATTTAAGTACTAATTTGATAGTAAACCTGGGGGAAGTTAATCACATAAATAGAGGCTGCGAGGATTTAGATTTTGCCATCATTTTATATGTTATAGCAAAATTGAACAGGTACGGACTATGTTATATTTTTTAAATCATTATACTACATTACTCTAGTATATTCCATTTTGCATGAACAATATTTACACGATTTTGAGTTGACTAATAGAAAGTGCCCATGATATGTATATGTATTACGATTTTTTGTTTGGGGAAGGTAAAAATGAACATAAAATTAAAATTTAAAATTTCAACTTTGATTTGAACATCTTTTAGAATTAACACTCATTGCATCTAGTAGAAAACAGTCTATGAGGTTGCAACTTGTTTAATGTTTCAGATTTCAATCAAATCCTTACTTCCATCCTGTTATTGTTTCCTATGTGAGCGAGTTGTAGCTCAAGATCCTACAGCTGTCTTCTTCCTCTTCCTATTGTCCATATCTCGGAAGCATTTGTATTGATACAACCTGGTGAAAGTGTAAATGGAGTTCAATTGCTAAGGGTTTAAAATGGGAAGAACTCAGCAAAGTAAGTATTGAGATAAAAAGATTGGTATAGATAAAATATTAAAAACAAGTTCAGAACCACTTTATAAACTTAGAAGTAACAATTATTTCCAATTCCTTTGCAAAATCACAATTTTTGAGTTGAACAAAAAAACAAGCACAGTGTTTTGATTTGGACCAGGAAACATGGTGTGCTGCAATTACTTACGAGTTTTGCTACCATGGTCCGTATGTCTACATTGACTGGTGTCATGGTGAGGCCCTCATTGCTTTAATTTTATTTTGTGAATCTCTTAGAAATAATTCTGTATTTTAATTCAAACTTCTAAGCTCCACCTGGTCTTTGTGCTCGTCATAGTCCTTAATTTTGTTTGAGACGGGTGGTTTCTCATCAGTTTTTGCTTTTGTCACTTTGACCAACTCTGAGATGAGGCCTCAGTTTTAGAAAGTTTTACTGTCTGGTTATGTGCTCTTAGATTGTGATTTGGTCTGCTGCATGGGGCTTTATTTTTTCTTCCTTTGTTATAGTACCACAAAGGGTGACTTGTAATCCTTTCTTCCTCCCATGTCCTGTGCTTGTTTACTGCCATTGAGGTTATTTCATCACACCACAGTGATGTCAATGCTCAAAATAAAATTTTAACATAAAAAGAAGATTCTCATAGTCCATTAGATATTTCCAATTACAAATTATTAGAACTAGGGGAAAGGCCTAATAGTTGTACATCCTAACCTTGCACCCCTCAAATTAATATATGTTGATTTTGAATATCTCTCAAAGTTTTATACTGGATTACTTGGCAAGCTCACTGCTTAAACGTAAGGTTGCAGGTACACACCATCAAATATGTTGCCACACCAGCATTCTTTTATTGTGTCATAAAATACAAAGATAAGAAATGTTAGTCCAATAGTTGTGCGCTAAGTCATATCTTTTTGGTGTGCCCTTGTGTCTTCACATGATTTATTGCTTTTATGACGTAATTTGTTCTAGAGAGTTTATTTCATTTAATTATTAGTAATGAGAGTCATCACTAATAACTTTGAAGTTGCAACTAATAGTTAAAAATAAAAATAAAAATAGTGCTATAGTGATAAAATAAATGGTATTTTAATGCCCCAATGCACTCATAACTATTGGAATGTGCTCAACCATTGGATCCTTTTTCCTAGGCAACTTGTTTTTTATGAGACCTTGTCTAAATTTGAAATGAATTTACTAAAGAAACCATATTATAATTTTCTATCCATGTATCTTATTTTCTTTTATAGGTTGTCATTTTAGGCCTCTCCTTACCTGTGGTATCTTAGTTCATTATACTTTTGTTTGCAATGACCTTTGTGGATGCTTATATCCTTTCTTTGTTAGAAAAGTTCTCTAAGGCGATTTGCCATCCTATACGAGACTAAGTCCTCCTAAAACTCCAAAAGATGGAGGCTATAACAGAATATCCTATGGTAAAAGACCAATATCAAGTGTTCATTATGCGCTCTTCTCAAACTACGACAAGGGTATTTTTCACGAGTCTCTCTATCTTTCTGACTTTCAATAATGATGACTACCACAGGCCAGGAGAATGTTTTCCAAGTCTCCTTTTAACAGGTTTTGTGCTATCTGCTCAAGAGTTTTTTCAACTAGGACACAATACCAATGAAACATGATATCAAAACATTATCCTTCATTTTGAAAATGCCAGGAAATTATCAAGCTAATACCTACTTTAAAGATTGGCCCTTATATGCTCTAAGACATCCATTAAACTATATATTGTGAATTTTCCTTCCCTTGTACTTGCTGTTAACTTCATTGAGTCTTCTAATATTAGAGATTTCTTTGTTCTTCAGAAAAGTCTGCTTGAACGAACAGTGAGAGCGTACCTTTAAAAAACTGTTGTGCTGATGATCAATTTTCTCTCAGGTTGTGGCCAGAGGAAGTAAGTAAGATGACCTCCACATGCCATTGCCCAGTTCCAAGTGCCTCTTCTATTCCTATTCCATTTGGCATTGTGTGTTCAATGCTCTTACTCTTAAAGGGGCTTGCCTGTAATAGATCTGCAAAAAATATTTTTCAAAAACATTTATTAAACTTTGAGTATACTAAAAAGTAAAATGTATCATAGAAAACTATTTTTTTAGAAAATTTATTAATTTATAATGATTTATGTATAAGCTCAAGCTGATATACTGATGATGAAGTAGTTTAATTCCAATGACTTCATTATTTATGTGCAAGGCTCCCTGTGTGATGACGAAAGTGTAATTCCATGCAGAGGAGTAAATTATGTGAATAAAAATCTGATAGTATTCAACCGTTGTTGTTCTAGGCTTTACCACATGCCCGGGCATGCTCAAAGTACATGAATTGGGATGACAAGCTTGCAGTGCAAAACTGTGATGAGGTATTGCCTGCAGGCTATAGGCCTGTTAATGTTCAATGGAAAGACCTTGATCGGTGCAGTGTATGCCACATGGAAGAGGTGGTTTTGCTTTTACCTTTAAAGATATATTGTTATAATTTCTAGTTTTATTTCATTCTTCCCCAATTTTGCATACTTATTTGTGTCCCAAGTTTTTTGTATATAATTTATTGCCAATCTGTCATCTACCTGTGACTTTTGTTCTTCCTGGAGGAAGTGTACGCTTTATTAGCTGTAAATGAATACCTTTAAAGTATGTCTTGTGGATTATTTTTGCAGGAATATGTGAACAATGTGTTCCTTCAGTGTGACAAGTGTAGAATGATGGTAAGAAGCTCAAGATTTCATTTTCTTTTGTTACAGCTTGAGGTTAACTGTTTAACAGTAAAAAAAATACTTCGTGGAAATCTTTTATGGTTTGATGTATTGTGGAATTGATTGCGTATACTTCTCACTACCATCTCTTTTAAACATTTGTCTTAATGATTATATTGAGAAATATGTATACTATCTATCATCAGAGGCTATTGAAGATCTGACTATATTTGGGTTTTCAATTGAATGTCTACTTTTGATTTTTTCTTCTACACATTTGAATATCTGAAAGGATGTGTCTAAACAATTAAGAATAATATTTTAACAGGATGGCAAGATTTTAGATCTTATGGGAGACACATTTCTATGGGCCACTTACGGGCAGTTCTATGTGGTGCTTGTTTGTTTGGGTTGATTTCTGCAACATTTAAAGAAAACTTGTATTTGCTGGTAAGCTTTTATAATTAAGAGAATAAGGATAACAGGAACTTATGCTTATGCTTAATCTGACTTGTGCTTAATTTATTAGTGTTAAAATAACACTTTTTATTTTAATAATAACATTATTTAAGTTGCCCCTTAAATTGAAAATTAGTATGCCCAACTTAAAGTAATATTAAATATTATTTCCCATATTTTAACCTTTATCCTTTGAGAAATGGGGATAGGCTAGAGGTCTTCTCCGTGGCTTTATTACTGAAAAGGGGACATGACAAACTGAGTGCAATTGTAATCCCTATAGCAACAAATTTGGAAAACAGAAAATTCCAAACAATTGAAATAAAAAACAAGATATCCTAACTTATTTAAATGTAGAAGAATGAATACAAAACAAGAGAATTTTTTTGTAGAAGAAAGAAGGAAAAATCCTAAAAACTTTCTTCCAATCCAAGAATCTTCATCTATGATCTCCTTAGCAGTGAATGAGATCTTGCACTTGTGTAGGAATAGCAAATCCAACTTCTTTGGAACCTTCAATCATCCATCTTTAACTTTATATGTGCAATGACAAGCAAGAATTAAGTTCAACAAGTGTATTCAGTTTGTGTGTTTGATTTCAAAATGAGGTAAATGTGTTTGTTTTTTGTGTTGCAAGTTGTCTTGAGGGCAAGTTTTAGGTGTAGTTTTTGTTTTCATTTTAATTTTTTAATTTCTTGAACTGTTTTATTTTATTTGTTATGTTGACCAATCAATATAGGAGTTCAAAAAAATAAGTAAAGGGTCATAAACCTGCCACATGGTATCCATTATGCCATAGGTTTACCCTAGGCACGATAGAGCCCACTTGGGTTCATCTAGGTATGCTACAGGTTTGCCTTGGGCATGATAGAGACCACTCAGCTTCACTTGGGTATGCTATAGGGTGTACCAAGACAAATTTGGGTGGGCTCTGTAGTGACCTCTTTGCACCCACAACAGATTGGGGTGTGTGCCTGGGCCTGGTACTAATCGGACCTAGATTTGGCTTACAAACCTAGTGAACTAGAATCATAATTTGTATCTAAATGCATTCATTCATATTGGCCAGCAAACATTATTGCAATCCTTAAATGATAAATCAAATGACTTATATTGCTAAGATTAATCTGTACCAATCATTGGTACTTTTTTTATATTTTAAAGATGACATACCTATGGATGTAGTCTCTACTCATTTTTGTTGGACCACTCTTATTTTTAAGTTTGATAGGTTAATGTGGGTTCTATAGGGGTCCATGCCTAAGAGTTAGCATAAAATAAAATATGTTCTCAATAAAAAGATCTACCTATACATAGAGCATAAGATACTGAAAATAAGACAACAAAACCCAAATGGACAGAAGTAGCATAAAGACAAAAGGCAACAAACCAAAAGACCACTTAATTAATAGCATGATAGACAAGGATCTCCAACTTCTTCCTGCTCTGCTAACGCTTGGACCCTTGACTTCAGGAATGTTTGCTGAGAAGTGCTAGTGGCACTTGCTAAGGCAACAAAGGTGTGGTGAATCAATTGGCAATATCTAAAGAACTGATCATTAGGATAATACAAAGGTTATCTACTTAAAGTGCCAAATCTTGGCAAAAACCAACCATATCAACCTGTTTCTTGGCAACTACAAAGGAGGTAATTTTGTGCTTCTCCACACTTCACACATTAACAACCCACAAGCTTTTGACTCTCCATCACTTTGTTGGAACTTGGAACTCTCCACTATGTGAGAATCATCCTCCAATGAAAGAATGTGACTGATAATCCAATCTTTAACCATTGCATCATGTATGTTTGCTAGGTTTTTCACGAAATGCTTCAAAATAGATACTCTAGTTCTTAGAACCCCAGTGTTGTTGAGGCCATCATCACCAAAAATATCCTTAGCCAAATCCATTCTCTGTTGTAATGAGCCAGGTATAAACTCACACAAGGAACACACATATTGACATTAAAGGAACATTACTCAGATCTGAAACATTACTGTCAACAGTTGATAATATAATTTGCACTCAGTAATTGAATATAAATCGCACTTCAGTAGAGAGACTGAAAGCAAGCAAGACAATCCAATACTATCACTGAATCTGATTTTGCACAGAATTCTGATTAAGCATTACTTCACAAATCCAATGGTAATCGGCTATGACCAAACTGATGGACACTAGACTTAGGCCAAAACATGTTTTTATATATACACAGTTTGTTGTTGCAACCTTGAACACAAGACTTCGGCACAGTTAAGAGAAGTATTACATGACAATGCACTCCCGGTAGCGTTCCAAATCACGGTAAGAATTGAATCCGCCTCAGACTTGAATTTCGTGGTTGTGCTGTATGCGATGATGCCAATCCGTTCTCTTCGGTAGACACAATGGCGCCCAAGTCAACATATCTCAGCGGGTAAGAAGAGATGATCGACGCTGATGGTGGTGCATTCGTTAAGCCTAAACTCTCTCAATCGGTCAAACACAGGAATGATTGATGCCTCTGTCTCCTTTGGTGGCTTTAGGTTGTGCTACGATCGGCGCAGGATTCCAACGGGGTGCAAGTCTGGAGTAAGGCGGGAGTTGAGGCTCCACTGAAATCCGTCTCTCTATATTCGTTGTTGGCTTCCCTCAAAAGTGCGATGAGCTCCTGAACTTGAAAGAGGAGGTAAATTAATCTAAAATTCGCGGAAATAGGATGCTAAAGAATCACGGGTGCAAGGGTAGCGTCCAACCTTGCAGAAGTCTTAGAGGTTTTCGTCTCAGAGGAGTTCAATTGATTTCATCCCACCATGATTCGATGCCTCTCATGAAGAAATCAAATGAAATATATAGCAATTCAGGAGTGCCTTCCAAACGGGTCGGCCACAAAAATAATCAAATTTAAATGTTATTTATTTAATAATTTAAATTTAATTATTTAATGTTATTATTATTTTAATATTATTTTTATTTATTATTTAAAATAGGAGGCTAGCCGACCCAACCATAAATCGGTGACATCACAGTCCTCCCATCCCAAAATTGCTTGACTTCAAGCAATTCGCACTTGTATACCAGGATCCCATATCAATCTCAAAGTCATTGCTCCGCCATTTTGTTGGGATACTTTGATGTAACCATTGCTAGCATCATTGCCCTTTTGTAGCATCTAATGAGGTACTTCGTCAATCATGCCAATCTCGATGCCCTCATATTCTTTCAGTATGCTTTGTTGGAGAATACCGCTATGCATCCTCGAGACAAGATAAACATCTCTCATCCAAACTCCATCAATGATGTGATCAATCTTCGAACCAAGGAGTGTGATCCCATATCAATCTCAAAGTCATTGCTTCGCCATTTTGTTGGGATACTTTGATGTAACCATTGCTAGCATCATTGCCCTTCTGTAGCATCTCATGAGGTACTTCGTCAATCATGCCAATCTCGATGTCCTCATATTCTTTCAGTATGCTTTGTTGGAGAATACCGCTATACATCCTTGAGACAAGATAAACATCTCTCATCCAAACGCCATCAACGATGTGATCAATCTTCGAACCAAGGAGTGTGAATGTTTCTTGGTCAACCTCTATGAAGTTTTCTTCTCTTATTTCAGTTATAACCTTCCTCATCCCAATGTTATTAGTGCTTTCGTAATAAATTTGCAATTTCTCCTCATGAGGGTCAACCTCAAATGCATCATTCTTCACAATAGTGTGACTAATAACATCATCACCTGGTTCATTTACTTCCATACTTGAAGCTTGGCTGGCTACGTCTTCAATATCGCTCGGAATTAGTGACGTCTCTTCCTTCATCTCCGACTCTTCACGTGCAACAGATGGAGTCTCTCTCACCTTCCCTTCATCAATTTTCTGTTGGTCCATACAACCATTAAAGGTTGGCAGGGAGCCTCTCTTACCACCTGAACTGCTCCCATCGTTTCCATCTCTTCCAACACTCAATTGTTGGTTCAGCTCTTTTAGGATTTGAACTATTTCCCTCATGGTGTCCTTAATGTTGGATTGAAATTCCTTGCTCTCCTTGATGAATTCCTTACTCTCCTTGATGAATTCCTTACTGAAACCCATGGCAGGTTACTCAGGCTTACAAGATGCCAGGCTCTGATACCACTATAATGAGCCAAGTACAAACTCACACAAGGAACATGAATATTGACTTTAAAGGAACATTACTCAAATCTGAAACATTACTGTCAACAGTTGATAATATAATTTGCACTTAGTAATTGAATATAAATCGCACTTTAGTAGAGAGACTGAAAGCAAGCAAGACAATCCAATACTATCACTAAATCTGATTTTGCATAGAATTTTGACTAAGCATTACTTCACAAATCCAATGGTAATCGGCTATGACCAAACTAATAGACACTAGACTCAGGCCAAAACACGATTTTATATATACACAGTCCGTTGTTGCAACCTTGAACACAAGACTTCGACATAGTTCAGAGAAGTATTACATGACAATGCACTCTCGGTAGCATTCTAGATCATGGTAATAATTGAATCCGCCTCAGACTTGAATTTTGTGGTTGTGGTGTATGCAATGATGCCAATCCGTTCTCTTTGGTAGACGCAATGGCGCCCAAGTCAATGTATCTCAGCGGGTAAGAAGAGATGATCAACGTCGATGGTGGTGCCTCCGTTAAGCCTAAACTCTCTTGTTCGGTCAAACACGGGAATGATTGACGCCTCCGTCTCCTTTTGTGGCTTCAGGTCGTGTTGCGATCAGTGTCAGGATTCCAACAGGGTGCGAGTCTGGAGTAAGGCGGGAGTTGAGGCTCCACCAGAATCTGTCTCTTTGTATTCGTCACTGGCTTCCCTCAAAAGTGCGATGAGCTCCTGAACTTGAAAGAGGAGGTAAATTAATCTAAAATTCGCGGAAATAGGATGTTGAAGAATCACGGGTGCAAGGCAAGGGTAGCCTCCAACCTTGCATGAACTCTTAGAGGTTTTCGTCTTAGAGGAGCTCAATAGACTTTCATCCTACCATGATTCAATGCCTCTCATGAAGAAATCAAATGAAATATATAGCGATTCAGGGGTACCTTCCAAACGGGTCGGCCACTAAAATAATCAAATTTAAATGTTATTTATTTAATAAATTAAGTTTAATTATTTAATGTTATTATTATTTATTATTTAAAATAGGAGGCTGGCTGACCCAGCTATAAATTGGGGATATCACATCTATGTCCTATGGACAAAATTTGTCTTAGCATTCTATTTACGGCAACCCACCATAGGAGGAGTTACTCACCGATCTCTCTTGCTCCATATACTTAGTGCTGAACCCTGTATGCCAAAACAGTCCTAAAACAAAGCTTGTGTCCTATAAGCAATCATGGTACCAATTTGAAATGAAATGACAAGTCAATAATCAAATGATATGCCTTTCCAAAAAGTCTAGGATAGGGTGCATGCTACTTCCTACATGTTGGTACCTTCAAATGAATGAAAAGGCAGTGACCTCTTTCACTTCTTGTCATAATTAATTGGTATAAGCTAAATCTAAAGGCCAGATGTAATGAACAAAAGTTAGGGGATATTGGAGTTGCTAAGGGAATCTCGTTCAAATTCAATGCATATGTTATATATCTAACACTTGGGAAAGTACACTCAACCAAAGGAGAATGCAACTTCAAAAGGTTATCAATCTCTAAGTCCTTTAAGTCATTACTAATCTTCGTAGAGAAAAGCACTTGTAAATACCTTTGTTTGCAAAAAAATCCATCACCTTGTTACATTCTCTGTAATAATTGGTGAACAAAATCTCTTCAAAGATCTTGCCAACATCGAGAATTTCTTCTAAAATGTTGTGGAGCTTCCAATCTTTCAACGAATTTTCAACACACCCTTTGATAATCATCTAGGAATCACATCCAACTTCTAGAAATTTACGTTCTATGGAAGCCACCAGTTTAAGATCTTTAGGCAAAGCCAAAACCTCCACTTTATTATTAATCTCCAAACCCAAGAAGAAGGATCTGCTTTTTAGGAAAGTTCCTTGGGGGGGATCTAATCACAACACTGCCTTCAGCCAGGTTGAGATTACCCTTTGAAGCTCCATCAAAATTCAACTTGACAAAACCAACTTTTGGCGGTCCCTAGTAAACATTCTGCTTAATCTTATTCTCAATTATGCTATTAACATGTGGTAGGACTGTTCTTTTAAATGAACAGACATAAGAACTAAAAAAGAAAATTGAGGGAGGGTAAAAACAAAATTTCAAAAGCTTAATCTATCCCTCTTCCTAATCTCAAAAACATGGCTCGCTCTTATGCAATCAGGAAAGTGTGATTTTGTGGGGTATATTTTCAATGCATCAGCTTTTCTTAGAAAGTAAAAATTTCATTTTGTTAGTTTGTTTTTATTAGAATAATCTGTGTTGCTTTGTTTAGTATTGGTCACATCGACAACCAGAAAAAAGAACCAGTGAGTCTTTACTCAAAAATTGATAGAAGGGGAAGGAAACTAATTTATTTATATTTCTTTTGTTATTATTGAGTTAGTAACTTCCAGAAGCAAATTACATGTTGAGCAAATACTATTGCAGTCTGCCATTCACAACTTTATCCATTTATATACCAGGCTTAGTTAATGTAATTGGGCTTATATAACATAGAGCTCCTACTCTTCCAGGCATGTCTTATTGGTGCATGAGTACTCAATAAGCTAACGTGTAAGTTAGATTGAAAATATAGTAATATACAAAGGAAAATCTGCATTTCCTATGCATTTAAGGGTGCTCACTCTTGCCCATCATTTGAATGGCTAAAATTGCTTTCTATGTTCTCATATCTGACTTGAGTCAATATGTAGAAATATTTGTAGCAAACATCTTCATATAAGCCAGGTCATGAATTGACACCCATTACTGTCTTGACATCTATGAATCCATGTTCAAACTATCACTTTATTATGGCTATCATCTATCCATTATGTTTATGCTTAACAATAATGAGTAGATATCCTTCTACACAGCAGAATGCATCCTGCTTACCCTATTTGTTTGGGTTTAATTTGCATAAGTTATGACCTTGTGGCATAGATAACTTGTTATGTTGGTTTAGCAAAAAAGCAATACAATTTCTTAAAGTACATTTAAAAAAATAAAAATAGAAATAGGACAGTGATAATCAGAAAATGTTGGCAAGAGCACTATGAACCCGCTTCAGTGTTATTTAATTAGCTTGGTATTTTCTTTGAATCAGTAGAATCATGTTTGGGACTTCTTGACTGCTTGTAATACTTCTGCGTACTAAAGTTCTATTGAAAAAATGCTGGTACTGATAGCTGTGGATGGGATAAAAGGTGCAGAGAATGACAAGATTATAATGACTCTTACTACTATGTTGGTGAATTTCGGAAGAGTTGTATAGACTCGCTTTAGAAATTAGCTTGTGCTGTTAAATAATTGCACTGCTAGAAGCTTCGCTTTGGCTAGGTCTAAAAGTAGACTTAATATTCTTATAGGATGATTGTTTGTGGCTTTACTTTAATTTCCAGACTCGGAACTTATATTGGATGGGTGCTTTGGTTTATCCAGTCTGTTCAGTGTTAAGCTGAGCATTTTTATCAGTATTTAGCTCAAGTATGGTGAAAATGTAGAATATGCTTTGCACAAGAGTTTATTTCTCTTTTTGCACATATTGAATAACATACAAAAGTCATAAAACTTTGGAAGTGCCTTTTGTGCGTGTTGACTTGTACTTGATAGGATTGGAATAAAAAACAGCATTTAACAGTTTGTTTCAGCTTTCTAGCAATTAGCTTAACTCATTATAATTGATTGCTTAGGTGCATGCAAATTGCTATGGTGAGCTAGAACCAGTAGATGGGAAACTTTGGCATTGTAAATTGTGCCGTCCAGGAGCACCGAAAAGATGGCCCGCATGCTGTTTGTGTCCCATCACTGGTATTTACAGTTACACACTTAAATGGCATTTTAACTGTTGACAAGACCTTGACAAATTGGCAACATTATTTCTTGTATTGCATTCAGTGTGGTTTCTTATTTATTTTCAGGAGGTGCAATGAAGAAAACAACCTGTGGACGTTGGGCTCACTTAACTTGTGCAACATGGATCCCAGGTTTAAGAAAATAATTCTTGGGTTCACAAGTATGGTTAGGTTTTCCAACTAACCAGCGTACATTTACTGCATAGAATGTTGTCATTCACACAGCTAAATTATGTTGCAGAGACTTGCCTTGTGGATATCAAAAGAATGGAGCCAATTGATGGAGTAAATAGAATCAGTAAGGTATGAGGGGATGGATTTGTTTTTAAGAAAACAGTCCTTGGTCTGAATGTCTGTGATTGGGAAGTATTTAGACATTTATATCATGTTGGTATTTTGTTATGTTTGATATTCTTCTTATGGGACATTGCTAGATTTGTTGGAATGACCATTGTTTTTGTTCTATTGCTTGATGTGGATTTGTGTTTCTATGTGTTTTAGGATCGTTGGAAGTTAATATGCAGTATTTGTGAGGTACCATATGGAGCATGTATTCAGGTACTTTGATAAACAGAATTCTGTAAATGTTTTTTTTTGCTGTTTTAATGGCTTGCAGCAATGGTTTTGTGCTCTATTGATTTGGCCATGACCAAAAATTTTGTTCTTTATGTTTAATATCTTCACCCATGGAAGCAGAACTTTATCATAACTGTAACTGTAGTTTAAAAACTTGGGCTTGACAATTACTCGGCTGGCCAATTTTTTTTGAGAACTTGGGACTTGGCAAAAACTCAGGGAAAACCTCAGCAATAACTTGACAAATTTATTTAGTTTTTAAAAATATTCTTTAAAAACATGCATATCACTTAAAGCTTGGACACAGAAAACAAACTGTCACAGAGATCTTAAACACTAGCAATTACACCTTGGTGTGCAATGGGTACGATGAAGAGGTGTGAAAGGTCAATTAGGAAAAATTTTGGTCTTTTTTTTGTATACATTTTTCAGTACATGATAGGCCATTTAACAAATGATGTTGTTTGTACAACAAAGGTCTCAATGGAGAAGTGATAGCTTCAAATCAACTACGCATCCTCTTACAGGGACCCAAACATGACTGAAACAAAACCTCTAAATGAGGAAGATAATCATGCTCCATTACCAATAGGCTCATGTTATGTTTGCAATAGAGAGAGGGAGAGATAGGGATAGAAATGAGAGATAGAGGGGGGAAGAGAGAGAGAGAGGGGTAAGGAGATAGAGGAAAAAATAGAGTGATACATAAAGAACAAAGAGAGAGGACTTGAGAAAGAGAGGGATATACAAAGAGAGAGAGAGAGAGAGAGAGAGAGATATTTTGCATTTGCTTGAAAGTTTCCAAGGACTTTTCAACAAATCCATTTTGTGCATATTCTATGATCTTAGAAAGCCATGATAACACATCTTTAGGGAATTCCACTAAACAATTTTCTCTCACATAATTTGATCACTTGTTTAGGTTTTGTTGACGTGTGTTTTATGACAACACCAACACAGAATAAAATGTCCAACGGTCACTCTATTCTCTTTTGATCAAAGTATTCCGCATGCTAAGAATGTGTGAAAGTTCATGCGTTCAACTCCAAGGTTCCTTTTATTGCGAATAGACTCAGTTGGTTGATGTGAATATGCTGGGTATTCCAAGGGGACTTACGTAATTGTTCGATTTTGTCAAGCAGATGAAAGATTTGACTGTGATGCTCTTGATATCTAAACTAACCGGGAAGATACTGAATTTAAAGGGATAAGGGGTAGGAATTCTATGATCTGTTTCTAAGGGGTGGAATGCGAGGACAGACTTTGACAATCTTCAAACCAAACTTTGTTTCGTCTCCCCTTCGAACAACTCTAACAAAGTTGGTGCAATCTTCAAAGGATGGATAAGATGTTCAAATTGTGGCCCAACATGCGCACTCCATCACAACGATGCAAGTGAACACACGAGTCACAACCGAAGTTAGGTACTGATATTCCAGTTGACCACGCAGGGCAGACTTACCGTCAGCATGCCCGCTAGTGGTATGGATAAAGGAAGATTTGTCCAAACTAAACGCCACACTCCACAATTAACAACTACTTGCATAAAATGAAGTCTACTTTACTCTAATCTACTTGAATTGGAAAGACGAAAAAGTCTCGTCAACTGCTTATAACGAAAGAAAGAGTCACCAACCAATGAAAATCCTTATATTATGAGAGTCTTACACAACAACCTTTTACAAAAACCTTCAAAGGGAAAGTTTTTCTTTCCTTTTCAAACTAAGCTAACTCCTAGCTCTACTCTCTAACTTCTATCTCCAATTCTGTCTAACTCTGATCTATCTCTGACTCTAATCTAATATATTACAAATGAGGGGGGATGCCCCTTTTATAGTCAGTCTAGTCCAGCGGACGACTTAGATTCAATTACAAAGGAGGGCTCAGATTGAGCCACATATGCCCTAATTAGGGCTTTTGCCCTAAAAACCGCCACAGAGAGGAGTGGGGTAATAAATGAATAGAATATTCTTCGCTCCTCTACAGGAACCACTATGAGCAATTAATGCCCACTATCCTCTTCTAGAAGATTCTCACCCAGAAACGTGTTCCCACTGTTCTGCCTGCCAATTCTGTTGCGTTAGGAGGCGGCAACAACACTTGGTTCAAATCCTCCTTGCAAAAAGCTCTTCTTCGTTAAGTCCTCTTGTTGCTTTCACTCCTGGATGCGTTTCTCTCTTGTAACTTTCACATTTCTTCAGTTCACTGCCTTGGGCGTATTTAGCCCCCTTTTGCACCACGTTCCCAATGCCTTAGACAAATCTTCAATGCCTTTTCCTTTTCCCAAGTTGTAACGTTGTCCATCTTCATCACCTCAAGTCCTCACGCCTTGGCTCCGGTGTTCATCCTGCCAAACAAAAGAAGAGCATCAGAACACTTATAATATAACTTCACTTTACTTACCTAATCTCCACGTTCTGACTTCCAAGGTTTGCTTGATGTTCGAGCTTCATTATGCCTTAGACAAATTTCTTCCCTGTGAGTGTGCTTGACCTCTTGTTATCCTCTTTTCCCTTTCCTTCGACAATATTACCTGCTTTGTAAATTTCATCCACCGCAATCTAGGCGCTCACTTTGGACATCACCAGCCGAGGCATTTTTTTGTGAAAACATTTCTCTGCCTTAGAAAATTCATTAAACGGGTGCTAGGCAAAAATATCCGTCAAAACAACGCAAGCAAAGTGTGGAACAAATTCAAATTATCTCCCAGTGGGAAATGTCCAATACCCAGAAGAAATTTCCCCTCAGAAATCATCATTTTCATGTGTATCCAAACGAAGGGGTAGGTTTAATTTTTATTATCTTTGAAAAATAATAAAAATTGCTAAGGTTTATTCATTTTCAATCTTGGGCGCACTTCACACTTGCAGTCTTCATTTTTCATGCCTTGGCATTTTCCTGTTTTCCTGAATTTGGAAATTTCAAACTTCACCTTCCTTTAGGCATATTTCTCACCCTTGAAAATGCCTTAGAAAAATTTAATTAAATTTTGCTAATCTTACCCTTGGAGGGCGCATCTTATCTATCATATTCCCATGTAAATCCCTTAGGTACTTCCACGCCTAGACATCTTATCATATTTTTACCACCAACAAGGGCGCATCTCATGTATCAGCTTTCACCTAAGGGCGCATTTCAGCTAGTGAGGTTTCATTTCCCTCCCACTTAGAAGCTTTCTTAATTCACTTCCTTCTTCTTATCAACTTGGGCGCATTTGAGGCCATGTGCTGCAATTTTAGAAACCTCTTCATCCCTCTCTCCTGATCCTTGGCGCATTGAGAGGGGTCAACTTCCATTTACCTGCCTTATACAATTTCAACCAGCAAGCTACCTTGTCTTGCCTTGGGCGCATTTTGTATGGGCCACTTTTATTCCCAACACTTAGGCGTTTTTATTCTTCCAACAATCTTGGGCGCATTTAGCATGGTGGGCTCTCACTTTCCAATGCCTTAGCATTTTTACTTGATATCCTTGCTAGAGGGCGCATTTTAGAGGGTCCACTTCAAGTTTCTATGCCTTGGAGTATTTTTTTTTAACAACCTTTTCTCTTACTTATCTTGGCGCATTTGAGAGGGTCTACTTTCATTTTACTTGCCTTAGAAAATTTCTTAACACTTCCACCACCTTGGGCGCATTTCAAGGAATGAGCTCCCATTTTAAATGTCTTAGGCACCTTTCACCATCATTCACACTGAGGGCGCATTTTACCCTGTGAGCTCTCATGTGAGGGCGCATTTTCCCCTCTTAGCTTTTCTTTCCCAATGCCTTGGGCGTTTTTTCTTCCTTGGGCGCATTTCACCCCATGGACTTCCATCTTGCAACACTTAGAATTTTTTTTATGCCTCTTTCTTGCCAAGGGCGCATTTTGAAGGGGCGAACTTCCATTTTGTTGACTTAAACTTTTTCTCACCTCACACCCCTTGCTTGAGGGCGCATTTCACCTAGGGAGGAGGAAATTTCATTGCCTTAGAATTTTTTTTGCCATGTCTTCTCAGCTTGGGCGCATTTGAGGTAGGGTGGAGGAATTTTCAACTTTTTCAAATTTTCAACATCCTCTCACACCTTGGGCGCATTTCACATAGGGTGGAGGAATTTTCATACTTAGGATTTTTGATGCCAGTCTTCATGCTTGGGTGCATTTCACACTTCCTACTGTCAGTTTTCAACTTGAAAACCCTCAACGTCCCAGCTACCTCATGCCAACTATTTCTAGTAAATTCTGGAGGTGTATGACTCCTCATGGCTTTCCACCCGTTCTGACTTCGGAGTCTGCGTGATGTGCCTCCTATGGCCCTGCTACCCTACTTATACCAGTTGGTCAAGCTCATCTGCTATTTTTAGCCTGCCTACTATTTTTAGCAAACCCTAAAATTGCTTGACTTCCGCAGCTCCGTTTGACTTGAAATTTTCACCACATGGTCCTCATCGCTTGGCGAACCTGTTCACACCTGCCCCTCATGCTGACTTGCTATTTATAGCCCTGTTCCGGAGGTGACTTACTATAAATAGTAAGTGCCCAGATTGTGCCCAAATTTTACCAGTAGATTGCCTAAAGGATGTTGATCGTAGTGGGATTCGTTTTTGAAGATTTTGGCTTTTTACCCCTCTTTTTAGGCACCGAAGTAGGAAACCCTAATCTGTCTTGCATGTGGCTCAAATGACCTCTGTTTGACTTGATTTCTGTTGCATGTCGTTCCGCTTGCTGAACTGAAGTGTCAGGCGGCTGGGAGTGAACCTGATATTTATAGTAAGTGCTTGAAAAGTGACCAACTGACTGTCGGGTGAATTTGTATGTTAAATTGCCCGCGGGATCTCAAAAAACCCAAAAAAACCCAGAAAACTGGTCTGCATGCGGGCATTGGCTAAAAATAGTAAGCCCTTGAAACGTGATCCCCTCTGTTTGCATGTCACACCACTGCGAAGCCCTCGCAAAACCCATAAAGAATATTTGGACATGCGCTGAAAAAATCTGCATGCAAACCCCAAAAATAGCCTCTGAAGGCTGAACTGCTGAAAGTCCTCATCTCAGTTTGCATGTTATACCATCGCGAAGGTCTTGAGAAACCCATAAACATTTTCCAGTCATGCATTGAAAAATCACACGTGTGCACCCTGAAAATGGCTCTTGAAGCATGAACTGCTAAAAATAGCAAGTTGTCAGAATCTGTTCAATTCTTGCGCGCAAGTACCTGAAAGTACCCTGAATGTGTTGATGTAGTCAAAATCCCGAAATTCTGAGGAAAAGACCTCAGATTGAGTACTTACTAAAAATAGTAAGTTGTCAGATTTCAATGAAAACTCAGTGGGAACCTGCTGGAAGCCTCCTGATAGCAATGTTAAGCTCAACTGTCGATTAGTCAACTCAATTTAACTTCAATTAAGCCTGAAGAATGAAAACCCTAATTTCACAAACAACCAAAATTCCAAATTAGGTCAAATGATAGGACATCCCCGGAAGGACAGAAAGATCAAAAGATCAGAGAGACGCAAAACTACCCAAAACCAAAGCCAAAAGACCAAAATGGAGCAAAAATTAGGGGGGTCCCCATCTGGCATGGGGCGATGTGTGAAAAGGTCACAACAGGGTCCAAGTTCCACCCATTAGATTCAAGTTGACAACGTGGACTGTGTGATTTGTTTCCAAGTAGTGTAGGTTGCATGTTATAAAGCTTCATTACTTCTTACCCAAAAATGATGGGTGAAGTTCTTTCTAGTAGATGCATTGACAAGGACCTCAGTGTAGGCTGATATGTAGGTATGATGGATACCATATAACATAGAATTAATTTTCCCAAAGAATTTTTAGTGCTAAGGTATGTTGTATTGTACATTTTAACTTGATACTAATACAAATTTTGTGATGGTAGAAATGGGCCCTTCTTTTGTAATGAGATGAAATGTTATAGTTTTTAGTATGCTAAATTCTAGTTCATTGGTGTCTTGATACATATGTACTGGAAGAATTATTATCTATCAAGATTAGAAATTACATATATCAAAGAAACTCCTAGGAAAGTAGTGGCCATGAATGTAGATCCAACTTGTTCTTTTGAAGAGAAGATGGCTTTTTATTGCAAATTTTACATTTTATTTTTCTTTTGTGTGTCATTAGTAAAATCTATGCAACATAGAGGGGAATATAGGAAGAGAGATAGAGCATGAAGAAGAGAGAGAATAGATATAGAGGGAAAGAAAAGTAGGAGAGAGGGAGCAAGAGAGAAAGAGAAAAAGAGTGATAGTAGAGAATGAGATATATAAAGAACAGTAGCCAAAGATATAAATAAGGAGAGAGGGAGATAGACAAGGAGACAAAGAGATAGATTTATAGAGGAATAGAGAGAGATAGGAGATGGGAGAAAAATAAGAGATATAAAGGGAAACAGAGATTGGCTTTTGATCAACTATTATGTGCCAACAATCCAAATATGGTAAATGTCCATGGGGATCTATCTCTCCACCCATCTCTCTCTATGTTACTCTATTTGACTCCCTCTCTATCTCTGTCCATGTCTCTCTCTATATCTCTCATGCTCTATTTTCCCTAAAATTTCAAACTTAAATCTAAATGAAAAAATAAAATAGAATAAACTAAATGCAAAGTCAAATATGTATTAAATAAAAAAGCAAAACCAATTTTTTAATTTAGAAGAATTGAAATATTAATAAAATGTGTACCTAAGAAATATAATTAATATATTACAAAAATATTAACATTAATTGAAAGATAAGCTCAATATTACTAAATAAAAAAATATTATAAATTTGAGCATAAATATAGTTAAATTCTTAAATAAATTAAATTTCTAAAATGAAAACCCTGCTCGGCTATATTAAAATTGTTAAACCTAAATTTTTAACTTTTATATTAAAAGTTAAAGTAAAACCAAACTTAAAAAGTTAAAAATAAAATGAAACCTATTAAAAAGTAAAAAGCCAATTCGTAATTAATCTGCACAACTTAATTATCCAAAATAAATACTAAATGACAATCTGAGAACCTAATTCTTTCTCAACTAAGGCCTTATACTGCTGAAATGTACTGAACACATCTGATTTATTTTTCAAAAAATACACCCACATTTTTGTACTGAAATCATCAACAAATAATAAAAAGTACCTGGACCTAGTAACAGATGGAGTGTTCATTGGTCCACATACATCAACGTGAACCAATTGAAGGACCTTGGAGGCTTGCCAAGAATCACCATCCGAGAATGGTGTCCGATGCTGCTTCCCAGCTTGATAGGCTCCACAAACTCCATGATTTTGAGTTTGGATCTCAAGTAGACTAGCAACCAAATCCTCTCGAGACAGTTGAGAGAGATAGTGCACATTCAAGTGCCCATAATGCTGATGCCAAAGTTTGCTGATGGAAGTACTCTTGGTTGCTAGAGCGTGCTCCTGAGAATCACCAAAATCAGCAAGTCTATACAGACCATGATCCTCAAGTCCCATAGCAATCGTAGTACGCGTCTCCTTATCAACAATGTGGCAGGTGGACGAATTGAAAATAACATCCAACTGGGGAGAATGCCTCATGATCTGGCTGACAGAGAGAAGATTATGTTCCATACTTGGAACATAGTAGACATCGAGAAATAGTAAATTTCTCCCTCCAGAGTGAATCTGAACATTGCCTTTACCAGCAACTGTGTACTCTTCGCCGCCTCCAAAGATCACTGAATCAGTGAATGGTTCATATTTGGTAAACCAATCTCTACGATGAGTAAAATGTCGAGAAGCCCTGAATCAATATACCAAGCTGAAGATTGTACTGGATATGTTGTTCTCTTGGCCATAAAACCATAGAATGCAGACTCTTTCTGCTCAGTGTGCTTTGCGACATGTGCCTTTTGTTGAGACCCTCCCTGCTTCTTTTGTTCAGAAGCCAGTCGTACCTGACAATCAGCCTTCATGTGACCATATTTATGGCAACAATTGCATTGAATGTTCTTTTTCTTCTTGCTGTCTTGAGAAGAACCAGAGCCTTTTGGTTGAGAAGATTGAGCCTTCCCTTTGTTTTTAGCAGAAGATTTGGCAGAGAACGCTTGCTCTGTGGAGGTAGAACTAGTACTGCTCCCAAACTGCTGTCTCCAACGATCCTGTTGTAGAAGCTTATTACACAAGTTTGGAAACTTCAAGTCAACATTTGTTGAAGTAATATTGAGCGTCTCAATGAAATGCTCATAAGACTTTGGCAAACTCTTCAAAGTAATGACGACCATTTTTTCTTCCTCCATTGTTCGACCAATCGCCTCCAATTGATCACGAATGTCCTGAATCTTTGTTAGATGTTCTTGTAAGGACATTTTCTCATCCATCATGATGGAAAAAAACATGTTCTTGAGAAAGAACGCTTTGCTCTTGTCGGAGGTTTCATGAAGGGCCTTCAAATGATCCCAGATTTCTGTAGCAGTTTTGCTAGACAGTACTTGAGGTAGCTGCTTATCTGTGATTGAGAGTTTGATGAGCATGATGGCTTCCTGGTTGCGTTCATCCCATTTGACCTGGTCCTTTCCGGCTATAGTGGGATGAGTTGAGCTCCCCAAAACGACCTGATCGAGGCAATGATATTCAAAGATCGTAATCATGCGTTGCTTCCAGGTGTTGTAATTCTTCCCATTGAACTTCTGGCTGCTTTCGAGCATTATATTTGTCAGAGATGCCATCACGTACCCTGAAGTCAAACTGGTGAAGGCACAAAAAGACACTGCACAAAAGCAAGTTCTGCAGGACAAATTTCAAAGCAGAAATCGAAACCCTAGCACGAATTTCGAGGTATAAAATCAATGCAGAGTTTTTAAGACAACCTAGAAAATTTGAAGAATACCCAAAAAATTTCGACAGCACATGCACAAATTTCAAGGCACGAAAAATGAGGTACCCAAAAAAATATGAAAACCCAATTGAGATCTCGAAAAACCCACAAGGAATATGAAATCAATTTTTTTTCTGACCTCAGAAGGAGATATTCACGAAACCCTAGTCAGTTTTGAGAAATTGCAGAAAATGGCCACAATTTTTGAGAAATCTGGAAAAAACGCAACACAAAAAGCATTGAAAATCGCGTCCAGCAAAGAGAAACCCCACAACGTAGCTAGGGCATCCAAAACGCGTCCAAAATGATGTAGAAAAGACACACGAAAGTGTTCAGGAAGTTGCGCGGGTCGAGAAAGACGCAAAAACGCATCAAAAATTCCTTCAGAAACACGGGTTAAAGAAGCAAAAATGTGCACGAAAGCTAGGGCAAGAGATGTTGAGCTGCAACAGAGGGAAAACGCCTAGAAACAAGCTTCAAATCGCGCCCAAGAAGAGCCAAAAAAATGCGGTTAGAAGTTTTGAAAAACATGGCCAAAGAAGACGTAGTTTTTGTAGAGTCGACACCACAAAAATTCGACTCAAACACAAGCAGATAAACCTCCACGAATTTGCAACTAGAGGGTCACGATTTTCAGTGAGGAAATACTCATGAAAATCTTCAAACAGAAACCCTTGAAATTCTTAGCAAGACCTGCGAAAAACAAAAATTGATCTTCAAAAACTTAAAAATTTCTTTGAAAATTTTTAGAAGACCAATTACCTGGGCTTTGATACCATGAAACAATTTTAGCTGGGAAATTGCTTGCTTGTATTAACAAGAGAAAAAGATTACAATATATAGAAATACAAAGCACTTAAGAAATTAATGAAACCAACTACCTCTACCTACAAACATTTAAGAGACCAACCACTTACAACTGTATACATTAAATGTCTAACTACTAACTACTGTAGATACAAAATATAATTGACCACAATATAAGAATATAATATTCTAACAGTCAAATGTCGCAGAGCAAGGACAAAAGAAGTAGGGAGGGTCTCAACAAAAGGCAAATGTTGGTACATCAGATGGATGTCAAGAGTGCCTTTCTCAACGGTGAGTTGCAGGAAGAAGTATACATGACGTAGCCTCCTGGTTTCAAGGTTGCCGGCAAAGAACATCAGGTATGTAGGCTTGTGAAAGCACTCTATGGACTGAAACAGGCTCCCCGTGTGTGGTACATCAAGATTGATCAATACTTGGTTGATCATGGTTTTTAGCGCAACCCTTCTGTGAGCCTTATGAGAGTAATTTGTATGTCAAACTCTCTGGTGACGATATTCTCTTTCTTGTTGTCTATGTTGATGACTTGATCATTACTGGTAGTTCAACACATTTGATTGCAGCAATCAAATAGGATTTGTGTCAGGCTTTTGACATGACAGATTTGGGGCTTCTCCATTATTGTTTGGGTATTGAGGTTTGGCAGACAACTTATAGTATTTTAATCTCTCAGTCTAAATATGCCATAAATCTGCTTGACAAATTTCAGATGTAGGATTGCAAACTTGCCTCCACACTTATGGAGAAGGGGTTGAAGTTATCAACCAACTCTGATTCACCTCCGGTTGTTGAAACGACATTCCGACAACTAGTAGGCAGTCTCATCTACCTCACTGCTAACTCTTGAGAAACAACATCGCCTGGGATTTCTGGAACAAAGTCATCTAGATACGAATCCTGAGGAAAATCAGGTGGTGCTAGATCATGACTGGTAGACTCTTCATCTTCAGAGTCAAAAGAATTAGCAATTATCAGTCTACAACATGTGCAACAACCTTTCTTGACATATTTGTAATGCCCATTGGGCTCATTAAACATTGTAGTTGCATTTCTTGACTTTGTTGTTTTGCATTTAGTATTATGGTTGAGTTATTGGTCATTGTGGTTGTGTGCCATAACTCACTTGTAAATCTGGAACTCTATATAATAGATGCTCTGCTTCTCATCTTATTAAGGCAATTTGGGGCTTTTGTGTAATTGCTTGTTTTGTGATCAGCAGATCACCATTGTTGTGTTTATTTGCCTTCATCTGGTATTAGAGCCAGTTCAAGAGAAATTCACTAGTCACTATAGGAGATCAGAGTGCAGTTTATTTTGGTGGAAGAAGATAGTTGGATTGAAGTTCAAAGAGTGCTGATTGAAGATTGCAGTTCTTCAATAGATATTGGCCTAGTGAAAAGAAAGTGTTGTATGTGGTGTGCAGGTTTAAAGAAGGTGCCTGGAAAGGTTTGTGTGAAGGAGACGTGCAGCCTCATAAAATCAGATAGGCAATCTGAATTTGAAAAAATAAGGAGTTTGCTGCAAGTTTGAGATCTCTGTCTAAGAAAGAAGCTGTCAATTTCAAAAAAAGCAAAGCAATCTGTGTGAAGACGTGTGTAGGTTGAGCAAGAGAGGTGGCGTGCAGCAGCTGAGCAGGAAAATTGCGTGTGAAAGTTTCTTCCTTTATTTTCCATGCAAATGTCTAAAAAGTCTTTAGGCACTTAAGTTTTTATGCATACCTAAAAGTCTTCATATTTCTTTTAAAACTATAAAAGCCCTCCTTTCTTATAATTAGGAAGAATTTAAAAGCCACGTGAAAAGTAGTTCTTATTTAAAAGAAAGATAAGAAAAAAGAGATAGATATAAAATTAAAAAAGATAGTATGGTTTGAACTTTAATATTTTTTTAAATTTTGAGATTCGTTATAACCATAAGAAAGTGATATATTGACAAGTAAGAATTTTCTTTAGAGGGGTTATCAAAGTGTTTTTATGTAAAGCGATAAATAAATAGTGTAATTAAGTGCACTATCGGTTGCAACCGACACTTAATCTCGAAAAATCAATATACTATAAAAAACTTTTTGTGTGTGGATCCTATTTGAAAGGACAAAGGGGGAGTATTTGTTTGGTATAAGAGTTTTGGGGATATAGCATGAAATGTCTTGAAGATTTAGTTTGTGTGGAAGATTCTCACTCTTTAGACAACCTGAAGTCTAAAACTGAGGAAAAATGTGTCGAGGATTTATCTGATGTTGAAAGATTGTAGTTTCAAAGCCATTGAAGAAAGGCCTGTCACAAAGAGAAGTTCGTAGAGGTTGATAAAAGTCGTAGCCTGAAGAGCAATGTGATCGTGTGATTGTTGTTTAAGAGTTTTTAATGGTATCAGAGCCGATGGTAGGAGCCTGGAGAGCCAGAAGAATCTAGTCAAGTGTATAGCAGAAGACTCTGAGGGAGTTTTCTGACGTTGCTAGGAGTGTTCATAGTTGAGAGCAGTTTAGAGAAGAAAGCACAGAGTTGAAAGATTGATGAGGAATCGTTGAGAGAAAAGATAGATCATGAAGATGAGCCATCATCGAGTAAGGTCTCCGCCATTGAGAGAGATGGAGCCACAACTGAGAAAAGTGTTGAAAGAAGATTGTTCAAGCGCTGATCAAGAAAGAGATCATAAGTGTCAACCAATTATTAAGCTGATCGCTAGATGTTTCAAGTTGATGCCAAAGAAGTTACTAAAAGCCAAGTTAACTAAGCTAAGATGATCATTAATATAATAATATTACATTTAATACTTTAATACCCTCCCTTAATGGTCATCCTACAAACAAAAACTAAGGCTACCCATATTTAGATGGTGTGCTAGTCATCAAAATGCATAATATACAGACTCCTGCTTAGTATACTCTGCCACTTGAGCACTTTGCTGAGACTCTTCTTGGTTAGACTTCTCATCGGCCAACCGCTTTATGCAATACTTCTGTATATGACCAATCTTCCCACAGTAATGGCAAGTAATAGACTTCTTGGAGCCCTCCTCCGAATCGCCTTGTCCTTTCTACTGAGTGGACTTGCCTTTGCCAATGTCCTTGGCAGTAAATGCTTGTTCAACATTAGGAGACTCACTGCTGCTCCCAAATTGCTTCCTCCACCTATCCTGCTACAAAAGTTTGTTGCACAACTCATCAAACTTCAAGTCAACATTGGTGGATGTAATGTTGAGGATTTTGATGAAGTGCTCGTAGGAACGTGGCAAACTTTTGCAAAGTGATCACCACCATATCCTCCTCTTCCATCTTACGATCAATGACCTCTAGTTGATCGCGAATATCTTTGATTTTCATCAAGTGCTCCTGCAAAGACACTTGGTCATCCATCATAATGGAAAACAACATATTCTTCGGGAAGAAAGCCCTTCCCTTGTCTGAGGTCTCATGAAGATCTTTCTAATGTTTCTAGATCTCCACAATAGACTTACCAGATGGTATTTTTGGTAACATCTCATCGGTGACAAATAATTTTAGAAGCATAACTGCCTCCATATTATCTCCATCATATTTGTCTTGATCCTTCCGCATAGCTTGTGGGACGAAGTTTTGTACCTAGAACAAGTGCATCCAAACACCGGTACTCAAAGATGGTAAGCATCCTCTGCTTCCACGTGTTGTAATTCTTTCCATTGAACCTTTGAACCTTTGTGTATTTTCCAACACTGGACAAAGATGCCATCCCTCCCGTTTTGCAAAGCACAAAAAACGAGGTAATTCTATGATCAGTTGGCACAAACTTTGGGCAATCAGGTGGCACTACTTACGTTTTTTTTTTTTTCAAAAATCATCAAAAAGAGAGGCTCAAAAACTGTAAGATTTTTCAGAAAAATCTTCGAAAACTTTGAAAAGGTAAGATTTTTTTAGAAAAAATCCTCAAAAAACTACAAAACTTTCAAAAACTCTTTTAGTAAATTTTTTTTGAAAAACTCTTGTAGGAATTTTTATTTTTTCCAAAACAATTCTGTCAAAAACTGTCTCAAAAAATTAACCCTTCAAGATGCCCATGAAATCACAATTTTTATCAGTAAAAACCGGTCAAAAAGCTATGCATCAAATCTGCCCAAAAAAATTTTAGTCTTCACGTAGGCAGGAAGAAACGAGGCATTGAATTCACAAACATCACAAAAAACCCTAGATTCTGCAAAGACTTCACACGGGTTTGCAGCACAAGAACGCCCAAAAATTTCAGAAAAAACCAACAAAAACCGTAGGCGTGCCACAAAAATGAAGAATTGGCCAAAAAACTTTAAAAAAAAAAAACCCTGTCAAAAGATCCCGCCACAGGAAGATCGCGTGCCAGAAACCAAGTAAAAAAAATCAGAACCTGTCCTCAAAAATGCCATCAAATAAAATCCATGATTCATAAATCGTGCTGAAACCAGATAAAAAAAATGCGGGGCCAAAAAAAACGTTGCCCAAAAAACGGTGAAAACCCTTGCGTATGGATTTTAGCAAAGAAAGGTGCCCAAAAAACCCGCAAATCCGCCCAGAAGTACAAAAGAAATTGTGCGAAAAAACCTTCGATATTAGCCAGAAAAGAGCCACGATTTGTAGAAGAAAAGACTTTTGATCTTGCCAAAAAACGAAATACGATTTTTCCTTTGTAAAATTTTTGTGATTTTCAAGTAAAATAAGCACGCAATTTCTGACCAGAAAAACCACGAAAATCAGCTTCAAAACTTCTCGATTTCTGACCAGAAATAAAACACGAAAATCAGCTTCAAAACTTCTTCAAAAATCTCCTTCAAAAAATCCTTCGATTTTCACAAAAAATCCTTCGATTTTCACAAAAAATCGCCTCACAATTTTTGGAAATTTCTTTGATTTTTATTTAAAAAAAAAAACGGTTAAAAAAATTCCTTAGGCAAACCCAAATTTGTATTACTAAAAATTAGTCAAAAAAGTCCAAGCCTAAGCTCTGATACCATGAAATGATAATTGATATTCATTATTGCGTGTTTACAGAAGGAGAGAAAAACTCTTTATAAAGAAAATTACAAGATGATCTTTCTAAAAAAAAACCATCGTTAATTGAAAGCAAACTAAAGCGGAAAACTGAAAGATGCTAAAACGAACAAAAACAAAAACAAAAGTTTCTAAAAGCTAACTAAAAGTAAACTTATGACTAACTAAAGTTAAGATGACCATTAATATTACATTTGATACTTTAATAGTCACCTGTCTGTGTAGAAGGGTTCATCAAAAATGAGTGAAAAATAAATAAATTTTCAAGTTGCTTTTTACACAGAATGCCTGGCTGAGTTTCCTGGAATTTTGATTTTTGGTGAGTGTTAGTGATTTTTGGCAATTTATAGTAAAAAAAATAATGGTTATTTTTAATAAAAAATTGATGTGGAGTTTTTGTTCCAGTTACACGTTTGCATATTTTTCAGGCGAGTACTTGCGAGTCCTGCTAGTACTCACAAGGTTCTTAAAATATGATTGTAACTAGACAAGGTCATGTACAAGATGATTCAGTTAAGTATTTAAATTTCATACCTTTGAAATGTTATGCTTATCTATATTGCTAGGTATGCCATCCCATGCTAGATAACACGCATATGTATATGCAAATGTGTGATATGGCGGGAATACAGGGGTATATTTCTTGGAGCCATGTACAGAAATACACTGATGTCAAATTAGATTTATGAGGTTTGGGTTGGGCAGCTTGCCAATTTCTTTTGCTGGCTTCAGTATGGGTGGGGTCAGCTGCACTACACACACACGTGTTATTTGCCCAAAATGTACAAAATTAAATACAGAACACAACTGATAATTGTTAATTCAATGTCAATTGTCAAGCATTAAAGATAAAATCAAAATGGTTTACATCAGTGCATCTGCACATGTAAACTCAATTTAAATCATCTCAATGGTCTTCATTGAGAGCATCAACGTCATTGGCTGGTTCATTGGAAGGAAATGCAGTGCTGGTGCCACTTCTGCTAGCTTCACCATGCAAATGATGTTATATAGCAGCTATGTGCCCCTCATCCTTGATCGAGACTATACAATCTGTTAGTCAGGGTTAGGATTTTTGTTTTGGGCTATTTTTCAATAAATAAATTTTTGGGGTGCTAGGTGGATTCTCCTTGGGATTGCACAGGTTTCTGCCCTGTGCCTCTGGATAAGGCTTGGGGCAGGACCTTGGGCAAATTCGGGACGTCCGCTGACCAGAATCAGAAACCAATCTGGATTGGTTTGGGTTTGGATAGGGTTCTTGCAGAACCGACTAACATAGGAAAAACATTTGCCAACATTATGGTTGGGAATGAATATGGATTTCCAAATCCATATCAAATGTGAAGTCAAAGCAAAAGATAAATTAGAAGTACAAATAAGAAATTAAGGATTAATGGAATGAGCCCTCAATTTTAAAAAAAAAATATAACAAGGTTTCATGCCATGTAATAGTAATAGGAGTTTTATGCTTTATTTTGGAGAATGTTTTTCTTGCTTTTTGTAGATTGAGATTTATAAATTACCCCTACATTTGTATTTGATCAATTCTGGCTGTTTTTTAGTATTGGTCTCATTTGATCAACATTTTTGGCACACAAAGCCCTTATTCTTTGACCATCTATTTGACATTTTCAGTTTAATTTAATATAATTATTATTGTCCATTAGTGGCCAATGTTGGTCAATATGACTGTGGAATAGCAATACAAATATGAATAGGTTTGTAAATGCTTTCTTGGAAGAAAAGAAACCACCAAGTTAATCGGAATGCTGAAAGAAATGAAATAGATAGGAGCAGTATTAGGAAAGGGAGAGACAAAGATACAGGAGAAAGCAACAATCACCTAGCCAAGAGAATGGGTAAGGAGCCAAAAGGGGTCTTGAAGAACCACATTATCTCTCTTTTCATCCATGGCCAAGAAGAAACTAGTTAGACTTGAGTTTCTGATTGAGTGCAAGTCTCTAAATTTGGACTACATGACAGATATTTTAGTTTTAACTTAACCAAGTGGTCTTTTTCTATTGGTTTGATTTATGGGATGAAAATAGGAGGTGGTTAATTTATGTTTTATTGAAGTGGCACATCTCAAGGATGACTAAGGCTAAGAACTTCAAATGTGAAAAGGTATTCAGACTTTCGGAGAACGATGTGAAAGCCTGAAAGGAACCATTCCAGATCTAATGGTAAACAGGACATCTGAAATCAACCCATTCAAGGTGATGATTCATCTTGGTATGGAGATGAGAACAGACTCTAAGCTTTGGCAATATTAATGTTCATGACCAATTGATGTAGGTCAATGGGGCTCAAAAAGAGCATCCAATGCTAATACAAGGTTCTAGACTAAAACAAACTCTAGGAGCTGGAAGATAACTAAAAGCTAATCACCAAATTAATGTAACATAAACAGAGATGGTGAACTTAAACTGGGCAAGTAATCATATTATTCAACTATAAATACAAATACAAATGGTCATGCAAGGGATAGTCCCTTAAGAAAAACATGAAGTTAGTGACAACCAATATTGGAAACCAGTCTGGACATCAATGCCACACATCTGTAACTCACAGTTTGAAGTATAAGGACTCATATCATTACCCACCACCATGATAAGCCCAATACGTGATCTATAGAGAAAACCTGAGGGGATTGGTCAGTCTGAGGAAGAATCAGGATAGTTCCACTAGAACCCTGGATAACAATAAAGGCCGATGAATCTCCAAAAATATGGAGAAAATTGCTGACACGTGCATATCATTGATACTTGGGTTGTGGGAAAATAGAATTTGATACCACTTGACACTGCACAGAAGCAGAGCCATGACATCTGGTAATAGAGTGAGAGGGCTCGAGTACCCTAATGTCAGTATGCGGAGGCACAATTCGTCTCACTAATCTTATGACCTTCTGTTTGTGGATTGGTCCAGTACAAGAGTGCTCAATACCCACAACATTCAAGATAGGTCGAAAAGAGCTTATCAGTGTAGTAATCATGGAGGTTAGGATAATGGAATGTGGATAAGGAGCTTCGTGAATCTCTATACAAATAGTAATACGTTCTCTGGATTTCATAGCATACCAGTTATTTGAAAATAAATTAGTTTGTCTGTAGTCTAACATATTCAGGAGAGCATCTCAGGTCATTTGGAAAGTGCAGACAAAAGAGAAAGTAACACTAAAGCATGAATTGTATCTGAAAGCAACAGCTTTTTACTATGTTGCCAGTTTGGGTTCGGGTTGTGGTTTGGAATTTTTTATCCCTGGGTTCAGAATTGGCACAAAATTGACAAGATTGAATATAGAATTGAGAACACAACTGATAATTGATAATGCCATGTGACTTGTCAAATCACTAATGTTAAAGATAAATCAAAATGGTTTATAACTTTATATAATATATTCATAGTAACATTACTCAGAATTGGGATTGCCTTGGGATACCAAATGTATAAATGGAACTCAATTACTTGGAATTTGATCAGAAAAAATCTCAGTAAAAAAGCAACCCTAAACAATTTATCATTTCTCGCCTTTTAAAATCATAGTGGGGGTCTGGTGGCAGCCTTCAAAGCCATAGGGACCTTCATTGCACATGCCATTTTTCATAATTTAGTACCAATCACTGAATTTTTCATAAATGCACTTTTAAAGTTTAGGTTTTTAGAGGCCCAGGGCTGGACTGTTCTGGGTTCAGCAGGGTTTTCTGCAAACCAGGTAATGAAGTCCTTTTAAGGTGGTAAAAGCTGTGTAACTGTTACTTACTACATGCCCTTGATATGTAAGGACCACTTTATATCTGGAAAAGTTAAATGCCACAACTTTTGTTATCCCATAGCTGACCTGTAGACCAGCTTTATGCCAAAATGAACTGATTGTCAAGCTGCATCTGAAGACCTGCTACTGGATGGAACAACAATACAATGGAATGGTGATGGAGACCATAGATAGGAGATAACTAGCCAAAACATCTATAGTTTATGGAATGAGCTTGTCCACTTCGATGATATAATCCAAAGAGAATGTGCGAGAGTGAGCAGCTCTGTTTAACTCCTATGTTATAACTATAAGTATCAATATCATTAGTTTCTCCTATCTTAATTTTTTATTCTGCCGATAAAGTCATAGAGAATCATTGCATATGATATCACTAATTCTGGAAGACATGGAGGTTTGAATCTTCAAAAAATATGTGAGAAGGATTCCTACAGCCTTTGCAATGATATTAACCTTTGTCACTAAAACTAGAACTGTTCCTTCTTGTAACTTCACCTCCAAAATATCTTGAATTTTACAACTCAGACAAATCACAAAACATTTTCTCTTTGGTGTCTTATTCAGGTGCTTCAACCATACCTTGTTTGACTTACATGCATCCTGAATCTTTAGAATAATTTTTTTAATCACAACCATACCAGTTAAAAATTATAACAATCACCTCTTTACTCTTAAATCACTTTTCTCTTTTGTATCATCATTTCTTAATTTAACTTTATACACTGCATTTTAGCCATTTAGAATCAAGTAGAGCTGTATTTGACTTTGCTCTCCCCCCAGATATTGCAGTGAAATTCAATGTAAGAAATTGTAGGGTCTGGTCATGTTATTTGCTCATCAGTACAACCCATGTATGATTAAGCCTCTTCCAATAACCCGTCAAGTAAATATATGATTTATAAAACTATGATCAGAGGAAAAATTTCTTCATCAATAGACCTGGATCACTATCTATGTAAGGAAATATCCGATATATCATGTAAAGACACCATCTAAGTGTCTTGATTTGATTTTCTATACTGATTAATGGAAGGATATACTGCAAAATATGACAACATCCAGGCATCATGATTTGATTGTCTATACTGATCTATGGGAGGACAATTTTCTTCTTTGTTGATGAATGTCAGCAGATCTGTTATGCAGTTCATACTCTTCAGCATATGTGTTCAACTTCATACTTTCTCCAAGACGTATCCTCCCTATGTGCAGATTCGCTCAATAACTTTTTTGAGTTTCTTGTGTTTCATT
This sequence comes from Sequoiadendron giganteum, assembly GCA_007115665.2. Taxonomy (NCBI): domain Eukaryota; kingdom Viridiplantae; phylum Streptophyta; class Pinopsida; order Cupressales; family Cupressaceae; genus Sequoiadendron; species Sequoiadendron giganteum. The sequence goes on along the minus strand of CM021101.1, from coordinate 562,638,919 downwards.
AGAGACTGGATTTCCACATGGCTTTGTTACCATGTTAAATAGAAAGGTATACAAACATGCTGTTAATAACAGTTACAATTTTCAAAGAGAGGATGTATTCACCCTATTGTTCTTCATGCACACTTTGTTAGTACAAGAGGGTTGTTTTTCAAGACAGAATTGACCATAGGATTCTTAATCCACACTTTGATAGGACGAGGGTTATTTAATATTTAGCAAAATTGATGTGACTGTTTATTTGTCTATGGAGATATACAAACAACATATCTTTTAAGCTTCCAGTGTGCCCCTCCAATTTTTTTCTTATCAAATATTAGTTTTGTAAATGTTTGTCACCCACTTATGCTTTCATTCATCTGTCATTTGGCTCCATATACTTTGTACGTATGTGAATTTATATCTGAACTTTTATCCCTGCATGTAATTTGATTTCATTTAATGTTAAACTCAGATAGATTGGGTATAAGCACTTAGCACTAATTGTATCAAACTCTAAGCTTGCCAAGAGAGAGTCTTGAATAGGGAGGACAATGGAGGTGAATGCACTTGATGGCAAAATCTTGTATCTATTTATCTCTATGAAAGTTCTTGAGTTTTGCTCATACCTCTAGCAGATAAGATTCAAGTGATTTTTATTCTGTATGATGAGTGTCATTTAGATGCGTTCTTAGTCCAATAATAGAGCTATTAAGGGAGGATCATTGAGACATAGGTTATTTACTATGTTCCACAAAGTTTCTGCGACAAGGATGGTAGGGGATGGGGGGATACATTTCAAGGATGGCTGGGACAAGAGGCAATTTCCTAGGGGACGGCAGGGGACAGTAATTAAAAAGAGGGAAAAATTTAAAATATAGGAAATTTAAAATATTCATATCATAAGGTACTGACCATATTCATTATATAAGTATATTATGAAATATTAGAGCTGAACTGAGAATTCACATGAGTCGTTATACATATTAACAGAATTTCAATGTCTAATCATTTGAGTTTTAATTATCAAAATGTACATACAACGAAATGAAATCAAAAGGGCACAACTACAAAATAACAGAATGCATACAATTAGATTTGCTGCAGCTATGCCTCTGCCTCATCATTGCCTAAATCAAAATTATAGTCTGAATTTGAGTCACTACCAATATGAGGGACTGCCTCATACAATGAAACCCCAATCAAGCTCTTAAATGTCTCCTCATCATCAATCTATGTGGCATCTTCAAGATCAATATACCAACATGCAATTGGAGTTTGTTGATACTGAAATTGTAAGGCATTGTGCATGGCCACCAACTTCTCCACTGGTCTAGAGGTAAGCCTGTTCTTCTTAACTAATTGAATGAAGCTGTATCTGGACTAATTTCTCTGTGCAGTAGAGGAATTGCCAATCTTTCAAAAGAGTCAAATGGAAAGCATCCCTGACTCTATTGCATCCTTTCCATGCCATGTCCACCTTTTAAAAAGGTTGGTTTGAGATAATATAGCCCTATCAGTTCTTGGTTTCTAAATGTAACAAAGGCTAGCTATTGTGCTCAATTTAAAGTTGTCTTCTCATCATTATACATCTTTAGAATGGCCTTTGTTGGTCCTTATTTCATCTTTTCATCACCAAAGGAGGTACTCTCCCGTTCCTTAGTGCATACCATTTGGAATTTAGAGCATAGGCTGCCATATGAAGTGGGGTGTTCATAGTAGTCCGCTATTATTTCACAACGGGCTTAATATGCTCGTCATATAATCCCAAATTAGGAATTTTACACTTCATTCCCCCAAAAATGCTATCAAATGTCTCATAAATCTTTCCAAGACTAGGAGAGTTTGTATCGACATATCTAGTGACCCACACAATAGGTGAGATGAAGGAAAAAACATTCCCATAAACAAAAAATTCAAAAAAGAATAAGACTCAAATGACAACGAGTGAATAGTATTACAAAAAATGTAAATTATTTACAAGCTACAAACATTAATAAATAAATAATTTAATAATTAATAATAAAATCAGAAATTTTATACCTCACTGTGGACCACCGATCATTGTCAAAGATCTTTTACTTCACACTTTTTTCCTTAAGTTGTGTTTGCCTATAGCCGTCTACCCCACATTGCGTTTACTATTATTAACTATAGAGTCTCCTGCATCTAAGTATCCTCTTTAACAAAATAAAGTAGCTAGCATATCTAGTTTTCATGGATTTGAGGAAATTCTTTCTTAAAATAGGCCTAAAGAGAGTAAGTGAGTTGTGGTGGTTGAATGAACATCCATATATCTCTCGCATCTACCACCACTCTATTCATCCAATCTATCTTTCTTGTTTCTTTCAATGCGTTATTCAACACATGAACACAACATAGGGTTCAAAAAATGTGCTTGTAAGCACCCTCCACCATCGTGCTAGTTAACTTACACACACTTGCTGAACTGGTGACCACTTGTACAATGTTTGAGGCTCTAAACTCCTCTATGGTGTTCTTCAAAAATTGAAATTGGAATGTGCATCCTTCTTTCTTTGAACAATCAATAGCTCTAAGAAAATAAGAGCCAATTGAATAGGTGGCTTTGATATTGATGAGTTGCCGATGTCCAATGTTGGTTTGCACATCCATGATAACAAAACAGCCCCTCCCCATCCATGTTTGCCACATGTCCTCCACCAAACTCACCTTAGAATACTTTCTATCAAGGAGGTTGGTGTGTAGCTTATGTTCTCTGGGGGGTGAGGGGGTGGCGGCACATGAAGAAACAATAACATTTGTTTAAAGTAGGGAGAATGTGCCACATGAAATGGGATGGCATAGGCAAGGAAAGATTTGGCAATTGAAGAATCTACCACATCTAGTGATTGCATATAGAATATTCTTGCAATACTAATAGTCCTTGATGAATCACACACCTATATTGAGAGGGGGCGGGGGTGAATCAATATAGATCAAACTTTTCTTTTTATAGCTTTATCAATCACAACAATATTACCTCAAAACTTAATTATCCATAGCAATACCATATATGCAAGATCTAGCAATTAAGAACACACATAAGAGACACAATTTTACGTGGAAACCCTTACGGGAGAAAACCACGGCAAAATATTGCTTGTATAAATCTTCTTACAAGTTTCGTAGGCACCAAGCCATTGGAGACTCCAATCCCCACCACTAAACACCAAGCCAACAAGAGACACCATTCTCATCTAATAAGGGGCTCCAACCTCTCGATCTCCTGAATTAGGAGGCTCCAACCTCCAAATGAATAATATGATAATTTATTTGCGCCTTCCTCTTAGATCTGTCCTAACAACTACTCACTCAAATCTGCAATACAATCACTTATAGATCTGCAATATTGTCTTCAATATTTCTGCTCATAGAACTGCCATGATCTTGCTTTTATTTCTCTTTTCTTCTCACAAAATTAATGCTAAATTCCTCTCATAAATCTGCTCAAATATCTCTTGCGAATCTGCTCAAATATCCTTTTATTTTTGCTTTTCATGTGAATGGTATTCCTTGAAATTGATCGAATTTAAACCCTCTCACAACCTTCTATTTATACCTTCCAAAATGCCTCTTCACCCAAGGGAGGCGACTCCTCCAAAAGGGGTCGACCCACTTACAAGAATAATATTAATTTATTTTTATTTTATTGCCCAAGGTTGGGCGCACCATTCTAGGGGGGTCATCCCTCTTTGGGAGCTCGATAAAATAACAATAAAATGAATTTAATTTTTAATTAAATTTCGCCAATTTGGGGCGGCTTCAAGAGGGCACTCGCCCCACTTTTTTTGATTTTATTTTGCATTTTAAACACTTCCAAAGGATTCTAGACATGGGTTGGCCCATGTAGAAAATACACCGTTAGTTTTTGCAAATTAAATATCCTTCAAACCATCGATGGGCCCTTTGACATCAATGACAACATTTTTCCAACAGCCCTTTTCTTTCCCTTTGTAGTACCCTCTCCAATCTGAGTCACAACGTCCACAATTTGGGTCGTTAATGCATAATAGATTGTGTAATTTATGCTGACATTCCCTTATTTCTTGCTTCACCCTCCATGAACAAGCTAGACACCTTGGCCTTCTTAGCTAGTTTTATTTTTCACATTCTTTTATCCTTTGTCCATCTATGCACAATAGATTATTGTAATCCCTTTTGTAGCTGGAAATGACAAACCAAACTCTATTTCCCCTTGAATTGTTTTTCTTGTCTTGTCTATGGCTGTTGCAAATTGCAAAAGGGGTTTTTTAGGATTGAATGGACCTTTTGCATAAGGTTTTGGGAGATCAAATGGGTTATTTGAACCCACAGTACATGCAACTCTATGGCTTCTAGTTCCTTGTTGAATCTCAGCCTCTTCACCTTCACTAACCTTATCATTGCTCATATTGTTTTCTTTTCCTTAAAAATACAGTTGCAAGTACAACGATAAAGCAAAAACCCACAGAAACTCCCTAAGTGTTTGAAACTCTGAAAGAAACAAAACAAAATCAAAATGATTTCTGTAATTGAACAATGGATATTTAACTTACCTCAATGTTGTGGTTTTGATGCTCTCTTGTCTTTTTCTCACTGCCATTCTCTTTCTTTATCTTTTTCTCAGAAAATGCAAAAATGGCAAATGAGAGATTTTTTGTTTTTATGTGTTAGTGTCTTTGTTTTAGGTTTAGGGTTGTTGTAAAAGGGTGTGGGGTCCTTGTTATTAGTGAGTCTTTTAAGATCTACTTTTATGTGAATGAGTTTCATTATCCATTTGGCTCTACAGAAGTAGTTCTAACCAGAGTATATAGCATAAGTTTGCAAGATAGATATATTGATAGATTTGACAAATGAATAATTGATACCTGAAGAGAAAAGCACAATTTTTGTAGATCGAGTCACTCTAAAATTAACAATTCCTTGATTTGAAAAAGTGTTATAGCAGTGTATTATTTTCAATGGTCTCTTGGGTTCGACTGCATATGTTCTTAAGATTCTGGTATGAAAGAAAACAGAAACATAAGAGAAATTCCAATTTCTTGAATTCAGAAGCACCATGATTTTTATACAAATTTTGTTGTTTTGGATAAATGCTCTTGAAGCAGATAATTTAGTTTATCAGGTTTGTTAAAATGGACTCTTCTTACAATGGTGAAAATTTTGAATTTATAAGTGCCTTCTTGTGGTCTTGAGGCTGTATGTTTCTCCATTGTAATTGACAGTGACTTTCTGGTTATTTATTCCTAGGAAGTAAATACCTTGACTTGCATTATGATTTGATTCTCTGAAATCTGACTGCATTGAGCTATTGCTCTTAATATATATGCAGTGCTCTGAACATAATTGCCGTGTAGCCTATCATCCACTTTGTGCCCGTGCAGCAGGACTTTGTGTTGAGGTTTGTAGCAATTTTGAGGCTAGTAGTTTCTTTGAGATTAAGAGATCATATACATGTTTCAAATTCATGAATTTCTTTTTATTACACCAGTTGGTCCTTTTGTCTGAGTCAGGTAATTCTCTTTTTTGAGTTTGGTATATCTAATGAAGAGTGGGTTTTTTATGTCGCTACCTCCATCTGTAGGTCCTTGAAGATAAAAGGGTTAGACATACAGGGTCCACTCATGAGGAATGTGAACAATTGCGCTTGCTGTCATTTTGCAAGAAGCATAGGCAACCAACAGATGAGCGGAGTCCAACAGATCAAGAAGGATCCTTAGCTATGCGAGATTGCTCTGCATATGTTCCTCCTCCTAATCCTTCTGGTTGTGCTCGTTGTGGTGAGTGCTTGATTACCTAAATTTAGTGATTTCCTTTTTTTGAGGTGTTTTATTCTTTCAAGATCTTTAATTCTTTATGCACAAGAGTTTCACATTTCCAATCTAAAGCATATAAGTTTAATTTCAAAACTGTCTTCCACATAATTCTGGAGGCAGATGCAGCGTGTGCACTGTAAAGTGCGTTACATAAATAGCCTTTTGAGTCATTGAGTTGTGTTTTTTGCTAAATTTGCTTTTGTTAGATTTCCTGTTTATGCTTTTGTCTCTTAAGAACTTGTATTTGATGGCAAACAGAACCATATAATTTCTCTGAAAGGCGGGGTCGAAAGGAACCTGAAGCAGCTTCCATCAAACGGTTGTTTGTGGAAAATAGGCCATACTTGGTAAGTGGTTGCTGTAGTAATGGTCCATGGGCAGACATGCAGGTTAATGCTAGACCTGGTCTGGAATCTGCACACCAGAATTCAAGTAGGCAACATGTGGATGGTTCCCGAAATTTTATATCAGATAAATATGATCACATGCGTGCTACCTTCAGGAAACGACTAGCCTTTGGTAAACTTATCTAAAATCCTTTATAGAGCTTTAGAAATTTAGGAACTTGTTTTTATTTTTTAGGAAATCATTGATCAAAGTAGATTGAATTGCTTGGCAGTGGTTTAGTTTTTTTTTGAACTGGAAACTGTATTTTAGTTTGGGACTGGAAGGTAGACAAGGTCACAGGAGCGGGAAGATGTCCCTATGAACTTAACTCATTATGAATTAGGTGGCATAAGTTTTGTATTAACTATATTGAGGCATTTCTATTCGTTTTAAGTTAGCATACTTATTCATTTAATTTCTTGTCTGTTAATGTTAACCTTCTAAAAGGAACTTACAAACAGAGACTTGTGCAAGAAATAAAATTGTATGGATAGCAAACAAATTACATAGCTACATTAATGAAATATGTTTCCTTCGAACTAATAAAATTGATTTGAAAATTATTCAGTTTTAGTTATTGGTGTATGTCATTATGACATCCAATTGATAAAGTGTTTTGAAATGGATGCCATGTTCCAATTAATTATTTTGAAAAATATACATGTCGCTAAATATCTATTTAGAAAGTGATAACTCAAAGAAGTAAAAGGTATTTGGTCAATCTTTGGGATTCAAAAAATTAAAAATAGGAAATGTCCAGGGTTTGGAAGCAGTGCAAATGTTAGGAAATCAACAAGGTTACCCCAAGTTTCCGGGACGGGGATGGTAGGGGATGGCGAGACGAGTCCCCAAGTTTCCGATTTTTGAGGCCAAAATTAGGGACGGCAGAGGACGGCTATATAAAAATATAGGGAAATTTTAAATATTCATATGATAACATGGATAAGGCATGCATAATGTTGATGTTTATTACAGCGTCGGTCTGTACTTCCCAAGAGAAATATATTGAATGAATATTTACTAATGTCAAAGGGCCGACCCTTAAAGGATTCGCACTTACTATGGCCGACCCTAAATTGTATTTATTATTTATGTTTTCCTTAAAGGGGGCCGACCTAACTTGAAGAGGCGCCTCTCTTGCATAAATACAAGGTCTTCTTGTCATTGTTCATCATCGAATCCACCAAGCAAGTTCGCATTTCCTTAAGAGCAGAATTCGCACTTCATAGCAGCAGATCCGATTTCAAGGAAGAACATATTCATTCGTATATTGTGCATCTAGGAGAGGTGCAATCTCATTGTATTCATTGTTGGCCATTGCTGGGCCTGAGTTGTAAGCAGATTCTGCTCTTGTGCTACATTATATAAGAGATTCATTTGCTGGGTTTTTCTCCCTCAAGAGGAGGGTTTTCCCAGGGTATCTTGTTGTGTTCATTGTCTTATGTGTTGCATTTCTTTTGTACAATTGATTATCTAATCTGATCTAAGAAACACTAACACATAATACACATTATAGAACATTAACATATAACATTTGTGTCCAACATTATGCCAATACTCAATACGCATTCAAAATTAACATACACGAATCATGAAACAACCTCCAAGTTATAATTTATAAACTTATATCAAAATGCCCAAAGGCTACATTACTGCCATATAGTTTTCAAGTTTGCTATGAAAATCAAAATACAATGTCAGTAATGAATACAGAATAAACAAAGTCAAAGAGCACTGCTGCCCCTAATCATCCCTCATAACCGCATCAAAATCAGAGTCATCCTCTGAGTCACTGCCACTGTGATGCTCCTCCTCAACCAACTGAACCCCAACCAAACCCTCAGCTGTCTCCTCCTCATCTACCTGGGCCACGTCCTCGGGATCAATATCCCACCGTAGAGCTGGAGTCTGTCGATACTTTGGAGTCTGTCGATCCTGAAGCCGAAGAGCACTATGAATGGCCACTAGCTTCTCCGCTCGTCTAGAGGTAAGTCTATTCCTCTTGAGGGAGTGGATAAAGCTATACGTGGACCAATTCCTCTCTGCAACAGAGGAACTAGCAACCTGTGCAAGAAGTCGAGTAGCAAGTGTCTTCAATTGCGATGTATCTCTCCCATGATAGGTCCACCATCCAATAGGGTTCGATTGAGCTAATATAGCTCTATCCAACCTCGCCTGTGGTTTACTCAATTTTGGGTCAATAAGATTTGCAAAGTCTAGGAATTGTGACCGAACTAGTGAAGCCTGCTCTGCTGGATAAATCTTTTCAATGGCTCGTGTGAACCCATTTAAAGCTTTACTATCATCACATGGAGGCACCCTACCAGGCCTTGGTGCATACCATTTTGGATTTAGAGCAAAGGTAGCCATGTGAAGCGGGGTGTTCATTATATTCCACCTCCGCGTCACAATGGGCCCAATGTGTTGCTCATATAAATCCAAAGTGGGGTCCTTTGCTGAAATAACTTGCTTGATCTTCCCAAGCATACTGTCAAATGTCTCATAAATCTCTCCAAGACTAGGAGAGTCTGTATCAGCATATCTGATGACATCTACAATAGGAGAGATGAAGGAGCAAATATATCTGCAAAATGCAAACAAAAAGTTCAAAATAATTAGTTGACAAGTTAATTGACATGTTAGAAACTTCAAAAGTTGGAACATTGGACAATAAAATTAAAATTTTAAAATCAGAAATTTAATATGAAAATCAGCCATCTAATGTCTTACCTCACATTGGCCCACCAATTGTCATTGAGGATCTTTTGTTTGACAGTCTTTCCTTCAATAGAACTTGCATTAGTCCATCTAGCCCACTCTGCATTGACCATCATTGCTTGTAGAGGCTCATACACCTCTACCATCCTCTCTAACAAGATGAAGTATGTGGCATATCTACATTCAATGTTCATTCATTGATTCAATGATTCATTAAAAAATAAAAATTTAAAACAAAATCAGATTATGAATACAAATTGAAAGTGAAACAAAATGAAGTGAGTGGCATACCTTGTCTCAACAGGTTCGAGAAATTCCTTCTTTGAAAATGTTCTGAAGAGAGCAAGTGAGGTGTGGTGATTGCAAATAAACATTTGAATATTTTTAGCTTCTGCCACTATTTTCTTCACCCAATCCAACTTCCCTATGTCTTTCAATGCATTGTTCAACGCATGAACACAACATGGGGTCCAAAATATGTGCCTGTACTTACCCTCCACCATCAACCCAGCCGATTTGCACACACGTGTTGAATCGGTGATCACTTGCACCACATTTGCAGCCCCAACCTCCTCTATGGCATCTCTCAAAATGGAAAACTAAAATTCTGCATCCTTACGTCTCCCCGAACAATCTACGGCTCTAAGAAAATAAGAACCAGCAGGGCATGTGACTATGGCATTGATGAGTGGCCAACGTCTACAATCAGTCCACCCATCCATCACTATAGAGCACCTCATCCTCATCCACATTTGCCTCATCTCCTCCATTAACACATTAACCTTGGAGTACTCTTTGTCTAGGAGGGTGGTGCGTAGCTTATGATCTCCAGGGGGTATGAATGAAGGACCAACTGTGGCTATGTCTCTCACCATTTGTTTGAAATAAGAGGAATGGGCCACATGAAATGGAATGGCATGTGCAAAAAAGAATTTGGCAAATGGAGGATTCAGTACTATCTCGTGCTTGGTTATTAAACAGGGACTCAACTGAGGTTGCCTTTTCACTGCCACTGCCACTCACCTTCCTCTTTGCTCTTAAGAGAACTCCACTACTACCAACCGTGGAAGGACTAGGAGTAGGCATGGATGATTGTGCACTTGGGAAAGAAGGAGACCCACCTTGAACCCCACCATCACATTCTATTTGAATTTTTTGGCACTCTAAAAATAGGTCATCTGTCAATGAAGGACACACTCTAACTCCATGGCCCACATCACCCAAAAAATGAGACCTAACTCTTGTGTAGCTGCCCCTAAAGTCCTTTCCACAAACATAGCAAAACCAAACCCTACTCCCCCTTGATTTTTTTTGTCTTTCACCCACGGGTGTAACATATTGAAGGAATGGTTTTTTTGGGTTTAATGAGTGTTTTGCATAGGCTTCCATGGTTTTGGTATTGGTTGATGAAGGAGGGCATTGGATTGGGGTTCTTTCACTTCTTTGCTCTCTAGTTCTACTACCACCCCCACCACTTTGCCTTCTAATTTGCATTTCAACTTCACTATCACTTCCATTCTCACTGCTGCTCATGTTTTTTGTTTTTAGAATGCAAGTTTAAACTGAAAATGCAAAAAAATAAAAAAAAATCAGACAATGTATGCTTCATATTTTGCAAAAAAATGAAAAAAAAAAAATAGGGAAAGAAAATGCATACCTCTTTAGTGGATTTGCACTCCCTTCAACACTATTTCAACCTCCTCTTCTCCTTCAAGCTGCTGCTCCTTCTCCTTCAATGGCTGCAACTTCTTTTGCTCTCAAACCCTTGGCTGCTCAAACAAACAAAATGCACATAATGAGGTTAGAGAGGTCCTTTTTCTTTCATAAGAGAGTCAAAATCCATGGGGCCCACACATGCCATGTAGGCTGGGCCGAATTTTTTAAAATTTGTGAATTTTTTTTAAGTTACAAGTGACTAAAGCGTGGGGGACGGTCGGCCATCCCCTGGACAGTCGAGGGACGGCTCAGCCATCCCCTGGCCATCCCCAAGGACGGTCAGCCGTCCCTCTTCCAGTCAACGCCGTCCCCCCGTCCCCGGTACGTTTCCTGCGTTTTTTGGAAAAAGAGGGATGGTCCCTTGCTGTCCCCTGATACGTGGGACGTCTCGGGAACGGGTACAAGGCATTTTGGGGGGGGGGGACGCTTCCCTAGGTTTCCCTGGAAATCAAAGATAAAACAATCATGGGTTTGCAGGAGGAAATAGAAATGATTATAATTATTCTCAAAATATTGATGTTGAAAATAGTAGCAACAAAGTTCTAACCTCAATATGAAATATTTAGCTACTGCTATAATGCAAATTATTTAATGAGCACGCAGTTGAAACTTACGGGGCATTTTGAAAATTTTCTGTCTAACTTAGTCATTTTAATATTTACTCTGAAGCCTATTCATAAGGAATTTCAGAAGGTGTTTGATAGGAGTTATTCATTCTGGCATGATTTATAGATAATAATAATAAGCCCACATTCATCTCTGAAATGAATTCAATTGTAAAAGTTACGAAATGAAGAATATTAGGTTCCTTGCACATCATTGATAAAGCTTGGGAGGAACTGATGAAAAAGGAAGCATTCTTTCTAGGTTTTGTTGTGCTGTGTGTTGTAGTCAAATTGGAGGTGGTAAGCTTTGGTTAAAACATGAAAAATCAGCTCATTTAGTTGATTACCTTTTTTTTGACTGTAGCACCAACAATCTGGTGGAAGGAAGAGCCCCTCTTGAAGGTTTCAAAATTGCTAAGGTTTATCATTGGCAAAAGCTGTACATTGAAGGAGGTTCTAAGCTTGTTATTAACATGGTCAAGAAAAAAATTGTATGAATATTCATAGACATTGCAGATATCCTTGAAGACTTTCTAGAGGCTTGATTTATGCATATCAGAAGAGTGGGAAAAAAGGTTGCTGTTCACTTAGCCAATATGGGGGTTGATTGTCTTAGGAGTTGATAGGAAAACAATAAATTCCTCTACTATGGGCCGTGCTTTAACTACAACCCTAAGGTAAGGAAGGGCAACACCGTCCACCACCTTTCTTGATGAGTCAAGTGTGTAAAGTCATTTGGCTTATTGTGTCCATAATGATGTTATTCCTCTCACCCACACTCAAATTATTTTGATTAATTCTGCTCTCTTGTCTCATGCAACCTCATTAGTGTCACATGTTGGGAGGAAAGCCATCTTGTAAGCCAAAGTCTGCATTTTGACACTTTCCCTTCAATTGCTCAATGCGGCATACTTGACAATTAACATAAGAATAAGGGATGGAAATGCTACAGTAAAAGGCAGATTCCTCTCTGTAAAGTAGGCTACTGTATACCTTCCAATTTGAAACTTCGTTCCTGCTGTCTTCAGTGTTTAGCTGGAAAATTAGAGATTTGGATTAAGAAGGGTTTGGACTGGGAGAAGATCATTTTCTGTAAGAAAGATGCGAACTATTTTTGCCCTAGGTTTCAATTGAAAGTAGGTCTCTCTTTGTTTTTCTGCTGTCAAGGATCTGGGGTGATGCTATGCTGTGATTTTCTTTTATAAAAGTTCTTCTTTGTTTGAATTTCCCTGCTGGCTGTGGAATTACCTTCTGTGTATTTTCAATTACAAAAAATCCTATTTACATCTAACTGCAGATGGTGAACTCAATGGATCTGGATAATCCTGTTTGTTTTGAAAAAGGGGAATGTTTTTAGACAGAGAAGTAATATGGTGGCCATAAACAAGGCCATGGAAAACATAAGGAAAGTGGCATGTTTTCGGAGTTAGACAGTCATAGTAAGTTCAACACACACACTTTCCATTCCTGAAGATATATTTACAAATGAAGGGACATATTGCTATGCAGCTGGTCAGAATTTGGAAACTGATGATGAAAATGGCAGAGCACATGATAGGCAGGATGAAAAAATTGGTGCCATCGAAACAAGGCTGAGGTGGATCTGGCAGTGTTTTGAGCTTCAGAATTGGCTGACATACTGCACTATCCAAAGATAGAGGAAGGGACACGAACCATCTGAAGGTGCCCTTCTGACTGCTGCATGAGTAGCATTTGACAACATCAAGAATTGATACCTAAAGTTGTGTTCAATTGAACACAAGGCCTCCAAGTTATCGCCCACTGAAGTAGTAAGGGTAGGATGAGTCTTCATCGGTAACTAATTATGGCCTATTGAAGCAGTAAGGGTAGGATGAGTTTTCATTGGTAACTACTGTTCTTATATTTCTAGAGTGTTCTTCGCAGGCCAACATTGGTTCATATAAATCCTCATAAACTCTAAATGGAATTCCTCCACTAATTTCTAATGTGCATTGCCTCCTCCAAGATCACTAAGGAATGAGAGAAATCCACATTCTTGTTAGTGTTGATCACATTGAGCATACCTTGAGACACAAGGCCCATATACCTTGTAAAAAATTACTACAATGTGCCATTGTGGTTTGTAGGGTTTGTACAAAGAAACATCATAAAGATAAGAGTCAGTTGGGAACCCAAAAGAACTATTTGGATTTGAATGTGATGTAGCGTAGATGCTAGAATTGCTCCACACTACCTGTTGGAGTATCCCAGCGAAGCATGCTATGGTTGGATTTGTAGACAAGGAACACTACAATGTAACAAAAGAAATATCCAAAGTATTTATGGGGGCACCCAATTGATTTAACCACTCCTCAATATGGTGGGCCTCATCTTAAGGTGGAAAAGCATGTTTGGGAGGTGCAGAGGAAAGGGAGAGTGTTTGGTTGCCCTCTACCGACTATTTCTTCGAGTTTTTGGGATAGGGGGGACACCAAAATTTTCTTAAATTTTGGGGATGGTAGGGAGATGGCTACTAAAATAATTTAAACAAACTAAAAGTAGTTGAAGTTTTAAAATGTAAATACAACGTGCTTAATTTGCAATGACAATCCTCCATTTATCTTTTTAGGGTTTTTTGGCATGTTTTCCTTAGAAAGTTAGTTTTAAATTTTATTCATTTACTGAAGCAAGTTGTCCACTTTTGAAAAAGGGTACATCCCCACCAAGTCCTTAAGCCTCAAAATTTTTGGAATGTTGGGGATGTCACCCAAACCCTTGTGAATGTGTCTCCATGGAACACTACCTCTACCTCATTGGGATTCTTCTCTAAGTCAATAGCTTCATCCTCACTATCCGCATCCTCCTTTGAGACTTTGTTATCTACTACTAGTTGCATGCATTTTGTTGTAATAAGTTGACTATTTTTTGTAGCTTCCTTTTGCCCCTTGGTATCTTCTTATTGTGTGCCCAATGATTTCCATTTAGAAATAAAAGGCTAAGAATGGTCATAGCTAGTATCTGTTTGAGGTCACCATTGAGTGTTGACCGAGTGTAGACTATGCCCAAAAATATTTCAATGGCATGTTGGATCATATATAATCCCTCGTACTTCAACGAAAGGAGCTCATGAATCAAGTAGACAACTTCCCCAATTGTAGATCTCACACCTTTAGTTTGACCATGTAATCTAACATCCACACCCCAATGTTTGAAACTCATGTAACACCATCCAACTTACTATGAATAACATCTATGATACAATGCTATTCGTGTGTGGCCAAATTTCATCCTTGCAGAGGGAGTTGAATTCTATGATGGAAGTAGTTGACTCTCTTGTTGTCTGCTGTACTTTGCAAATGCCTTATCTAAGGCCACCTTCCAAATTTTTGCCTAATAGTGGAAGACAAAGTAATTTCACTTTTTTGGTTATTACGTTTTTCAGCCATGATTATGTTATTAAAACCATTTTTTTTACAACAAAATACTGACCAAAAACCTTCGTTGTCAGAAGTTTGGCCACTTGCCTTAGGCCTTTGAATTTTTTAGGTTTGCCCAAAACATTGGATGTACTGGTTAGATTCTTATATCAGGTTTGATAGTGCAAGATTTCTTGTGTTCTTTTTGAAAGAAGAAAATAACATCAACACTAACCCTAACTTCTCTTATTGCATCATGTTGATGTGGCCATATTCCCCCCCATTTTTCTTAAATTTATTTAGGTAGATAGTTTACCTTAAGTTAGAAATATTAGCTATTTTCCTGTTTTGAGTAATTAAGAAATTAGAAAAAAGTAAGCCATTGTGAAGCCAGCCAATAAGCGTTAGCTATGTAATCTGGCCAATCATAATCAAGAATGATGTAATATGGCCAATACAATCACTTTTAGGGTTCTCTTATTATTCTATAAATTAGGGTTTTATCCCTTTAGAATGTGAATATTGTGAGTGGAAGACTTTTAAGGAGATATTTTATGAGTTAATCTATATTAGAGGAGTTTATTTAGCAGCTTATTTGAGGAGCTCATTAATGTAATGCCGATATACTATTTTTAGCCTTTTGAATACATATTTATAGCATTTGGTTTTTTGTTTATAGCAATTTCCTTGCTTATAATCTTGGGTCCTTTCTTAAGCAGGCGAGTGATTATTCTATTTTTCTCAAATGGCATGAGAGCCCACGTGCCCTTTCTGATATGATTTCATAACTTTTCTAGCATGACATCAATGTAGGTTCTATGTCAGAATCATTTTGTTGAGAAAATTTAGATTGTATAGAGTGAGGAAATCAACACTTGAGACACCCTATTAATTTTCCATCACTCATTTAAATTTTTCCACAAATCCTTGTTTTTCCCCTCCTCTCTTATTTTTCAATTTAGGCAAAAGTTTCTGTATTTAAGTAGAAATTGATTTTAGGTGTGTTGAAAACTGATTAGATTTTAAGAAAAAAATTCAAACTTGGGAATTTTTGATAAAATTACTAGTTTTTGATTTTTTTTTTCTCAAAAGGAAAAAAGAAAAGAAAGAAAAACGCTTCCATTCTAGACAAAAGATGACAAAAGTTCAGTTTTACAAGTTTTTCATACTTCATTAGATTTATCTAGTTAGTCCCTTTTTTTGGAAAGAATTATTCTTGTTTAGGGCTGAGCCAACTCAAAAAAGTCCAGGCCAAATGCCCTACATGTGGGGCGTTCTTGCCATTTAGGGTTGGCTTAGGCCAACTTGATTGTGCCTAGGACTGTAACAGTGATTGATTGTGGTGGTTGCTAGCACTGCCTTGGTTTGCCCTTTTAGGATGCTTTTGTGGTCATTTATCCCTTTTAGAGTCTTGACATCAGCTGACCCAACCATGGCTAGGGCTGTGATCTAAAGTTGTGGCTATGGCCAATAGACCTTTTTAGGGCACTTCAATTGTTGGCTTGGCCCTGAACAACCCTTTTAGGGTGTGTTCATGGCTGGTAGTCTGTTTTAGGGTGCTGACTAGTCTCTTTAAGATGCCAACCAGGCTGTTTGGCCTAAATTGCCCTACCACCCAAGAAAACTCAGCTTATTGCCCAATTGACTTGATCAACCTTATAGGCCGTTTAGCCTCCTTAAGGATGAGTTTGGCCTTGCTAGGAGTCTTGGTTCCTTAACAATTCTTCTTGATGCACTCTCGTACCAAGAGTTCGCACAAGTACCTAAGATCCTAGTTTAGTTGGTCTTCTTGTTATTGTGGGTCAACTAGTTCTTGTTTCAGTTGGCCCATTTATGCCTACACTTCCTTCTGTATCATCATCAATATATTGTTCAGTATTCATTCTGTTCATCAATATTTTTATAATCGCCACATAATGAAAACTAGTTGACAACTATAAGAACACAACCAAGTCAGCATAACATGTAATGATCTAACATAAGATTGCCTACACTTGACGACCAACATGATTAAAAAAGAAATAGAATAATAGATTTTAAACTTGCATATTGATGAGGATTAGGATATACAACCTAGATTGGTTGAGGTCCCATCTGAGGAGCCAAAGGTTCAGTATCAAGCAATGATGAGGAACCATTGGGGCACATGTCTGATGAAGATTCTAAGTATTGAGGTTGTTGCTCCATGCTTGCAGCTTCACATTTTGTCACTGTATGTAATATGACTCTTATATTTTCTAATTTTCATTTTGTTATGTAAGACTTAAAACTTGTTTTATAGTTATCTTTATGATAATAACTTAAAATTGATTTGAAATATTGCATTTATATTTGTTAAGATTAATTTTCAATTTGAATGTTCATTGCAATGTTCAGTGTCATGGGTTTAATGTTAATATTTTTAATGCATCTCTTTGAAACACTTAATGATGCTCATTTATGCAAATAAAAAGCTACAATTTTTTTTTTTTGAATTATCATGTATACAGTATTTCTATATTTGTATTATAATTTATTTGCTCTCCCCTGCCCCATTTCCTCATTGTTCCCAAATGCTGGAATTTTTTTGCCATACTGGAAAGGTGCCTCCGTGCTTACCAGTTACCTGTACCAGAAACTTGGGGAAACATGGTTGACAGCTTTGATGAGGGGTTGGAGATTAAGAATAGTGATGGATGACCATGCTTTGTATTATTGTAACATTACTATGATATTACCAATGTGTGGAATGCTGATTGAGCAGTAAAACCTATATTACTATGGCTTTGGTATTGATCTTCGTAAACTCCTGGGTTACAAGATCATGATATTGCTCGTCCCTCCTAATTTGATTTTCGCAAAACCCAGAAGATGCTGCTTTTCATGCCTTTTCTTTAGCTGGGGTACTTTTGACCCTTTATTTATTTACCTATGCCAAAACTATGCTTATTTCAGATTGACAAACTAGGTAGGTTGGGTGAGAGCTAGAATTATCATTGTAATCAACTGTTTCTGGAGGCAAAATATTCATAATGCTGTTCATCATATAATGCTGGGAAAGCTGATTTCTTAAGTGTACAAGTGGTGTCCTTCCTATGTCATCATTAAAATTTTCTGGAAACAAAATTCACTGTGTATGTACATTTATGACAGAAGTATGCGTAGCTTATTCTATTGAAGTTATGTGGACTAAAACTCAGATTTTAATGGGATTCTGTAGGAAAATCAGGTATACATGGGTTTGGCATTTTTGCAAAACAACCACACAAAGCAGGGGACATGGTATGTTTTGTTTAGAATATATGTTGGTCACAAAAATTTCAATGCTCATTTACATTCAATCAAAATATAACTATTGTTCTGTCCTTGTAGAGATCATTATAAACTTTGCCTGATTGTTATGATTCAGGTCATTGAATACACTGGGGAGATTGTCAGGCCAATTATTGCAGATATTAGAGAACATTTCATATATAATTCCTTAGTTGTAAGTGTACTCTTTATTTCTAATGATTTTCTGTTATTAGTTGATCTTTTAGCCCCAATTATATTTCAAGTTTCTTGTGACTTCAATGGATGTTTTTTGAGTGCTATCAGGGTTTTGAATGGTCAGCTAATTTCATTCATCTGAATTGTCTCCCAGCCTATGTCATATCCCTGCCATAAACCATAATTGCAGCCTGTCTTGAAATCGTGGGTCAAAGAAATAAGAAGTGGTGTTGATGAATGATAGCTTAGGTCAGATATAAATGATGATTGCTATAAGCATCATCTTCATTTATATAAGATCAGATTACTCTTCATATTTATATTTCTGGAAATAAGTAAAATCGAATTTATAATGCATGTATAAAATTCGAATTAATAAATGATGTTTAAAATCTGCATTTTAAATAAATCGGAATACATCCAAATTTATATTGAAGGTTAAGTGTTAGTTAAGACTAACTGAATGTTAGTCGGTTCTCTTGAACCCGCGCGCTCAAAGGGACACATCCCATGATTGGACGTGTCTCCACCTGTGGAGACACGTCCACTCATGAGACGCGTCTCTTAGAGGCGGATCTCCAACACATCCTGTGGAGACACGTCCACTCATGAGACGCGTCTCTTAGGGGCAGATCTCCAACACATAAATAGTAGATCCTTAATTGATATGCAACATCGAAATCTGTTAATGTTCTGCAATCAGCACATTCGGCATAAAGAGAAGAAATCTGGAAATTGTTCTTTTGACTTAGAATTCTCACACAGAGAATTTCAGACCTTAGTGTTTTCTTAGATTTATTAGGATCCTATTTGATAAAGATTTGATTACATTTACAAGTGGTAACCAAAAAGAAAAAAATAATAACAAAAAAAATAAAATAAATAAATAATAATTAATCAAGGGCAGCGCTCCATATTGGAAAAGGCATAACTCTTGACAAGGGTATAATTGGTGAAGAGGTGTGACTTCCACCTCCTTCCCGCCCTCCGCTTCCCCCTCCCCCTCGCCACCCCACATACAAGTAGGGGATATATAAGAGAGGTAAAATCATTTGAAGAAGGCATCAATTGGGATAAAACAAGCAGGTTGAGAAATAAAGAGAAATCAGAATAAGAGATCTATTGGAATAAATATTATTAGGAAGTAAGTTAAATATAATCAGAAATAACTATATATATATGTGATCTTGCAATAGTGGTACTTGCAGAAAACTAATGATCTTTGTGAATAATCTACATGCTTCCGATTATTATATGTGATAAGGGATTCGTATAATATTCTATTTCGAGTTTAGAGAATTGGATTGCAAATAGGGAGGCCGATCAACCTTTCGGGTTCACGAGAGGTGAAGGAACACCGACCTTCATGCTCTTATCAAGTATGCCACCCTGAGATGGAATGGAAGACTGGCTTTCCATGCTTGTGGGCCAGGGGGTGGAATGGAGGAACGGCCTTCCATGCCCTTGGGCTTGATCAAGGAGGACAACCAGCCTCCAAGGTGGACTGAGGTGTGGAAGGGCGACCCACCTTCCATGCTCTCGCAGTACAAGGACGACCAACCTTGAGACTGCAGTTTGAAATTATTTCAACGAATTCTTAATAAGATTATTATGGGAATCCACATTGGAAAGGCTATTTCATTAATTAGATTTTGATGTGACTAATGCACATGAATATCATGATGTTTACTAATGATTAGTAATATATATATGATTTAATGTCAATTTCTAGTGACTAATATTGTGTGCAGGACCTAAACCAAGATTTACTTATAGAAGACACTTTAATTGGTAATTTCATTATTCTTAAATATATTGCATTTCTTATTTTGATGGGAATTGTGGTTTTAGGGCAAAACATAGAGACATCCCAACAGGGGACATTACAGCCTATGTAAACTGTAGTGATCAGTATATTGTTTTTTCTTGCTTCCAAAATTCTGTTCTAAATGCAACTATATCAACTCCTTTCTGCATAGTGTAATGCTCTTTTCTCAGTATACGACCCCCTCTATTTTTGTCATTGTCATAGCCGTTGTACTCCTTGTCACCCCAAACACATAATAAAGAAAGGTTGATTTAAAGAGTCCTGTATGACCAACTCTCACCTTTTTCTACCCTATCCTCACAATTGATTCAAAGCCTGCAACAATTACTAATTTCTGTTCGACATGCCAAATCAACACATAAGACAACACAAGAAGCTTGAACAATAATCACAGCAGCAAGTAGGCATAAAGAATATCATTCCCCAATCTAAGTGTGAATAGTACTTATTTATAATTTTTTTACAATATTTGCATATGATTTATTTCAAAATAAATAAAAAGCATACTGAAATTCTTACACCAAAAATAGTTTGCTTGCAACAAAACAAGCCCTAACCACAAAATAGACTCAAAATACATAGTAGTCTAAAACAAGAAAGCTTTAAAAAGATCTTGACTAAATATACCATGTCCCAAGATAAACCTTCTAAAAGGTCGTCTAAGAAGAGTGATCCATCAATAATAACAATGGCTAAGAATAGGCAGTCTGGTGTTGTTAGTTGGCTCCTCTCAATGATTTTGATGCAAAAAAGAATGTTGTCCTTATTTTGAAACTAATAACTCATGGAAAAATTTAGACCTTAGAGACTGTTGACAATTCAACGAACAATCTGATTTCTTTGAGAACTTGTAAACTTGAGTGCTTTGAAACCTAAACCTTATCAAGGATGAAACACTCTATGAGTCAAATCTGCAACTTGGTATTCTGGGGACCCAAGGATATGAATTTATGATTACCTCCACATGATCTTTTTTGAAGAAAATAGCAGATCATTGACCTCAGAGAGCATTTTGAATGAAGAATGAAGGAAATGATAAAACTGACATTGAACAAATTTGCAACTTGAGGACTGAAACATGCTGAGAATTGTTGAATACCTACTATTATCCTTTGTAAATGAGAGCCAAATAATGAATAATCTGTTGGAACTGCACAAAATATCCACTGAAACTCTGCTGTAGATATTAGGAAATCTGCCAAAAAAGTCTGCAATGGCTGTCAAACAATGCAAAACTTTGAAAATCTGCTCCACTTTCTGTGGAGATGTTTGATACCTGATGTCATAACCCTTGAAAAACTGCAACTCATCAAAACTTTACTATCATTTATCTTGGCGTGTGCTTGAGCAGTCTCTGTCCTTATGTTTGCAAAACGGGAACACTCTTTGGAGAGGTACAATCCACAAGACTGAAGGTTATTTTTCATTTTGAAGCTTTACAAATTTTGTTCTTCCCCTTGGAGAGGCACACTTTATGGGTCTAAGTGACTAAATTTGATGCTTTTTTGACAAGGTGGGACCCTCTTTGGTATTGTGTGCTTAATTTTCTGTTTTTTAAAATTTTGGGGTACTCAATGCATTGGGATGTCTACTTTTCAACTTAAACATTGATTTGGGACTCTCAGTGTAATGGAGCACTCCTCTAGTCTAGGTGTCACATTCTAACATTTTGACAACTTTTGACATGCTCTTTGTATTGGCATGTGCCTCTACATTAGGCTACCTCTTTTTGACATTTTTACAAATTTTGGCATGCTCTTTGTATTGGTGTGTTTCTATAGTCTAAGTGTCCAGTATTTACATTTTAAAACTTCTGCTATGCTCTTTGTATTGGTGCACTCCAAAGTGTTGGAGGGCCACTCTTCATGTATTTCACTTTTTGGGACACTCTTTGTATTGGTGCATGCCAATGCACTAGGATCTCCATGTTTTAACTTAAACATTGAATGTGGAACACTTGTGTATTGGAGCACTCCAATACAGATAGATGCCACTTTTTCGATGTTATTCACTTTTTCTTTTTGATTTGCTAAGGCATTTTTTCATTAAAAGAGTACCTTTTGACCTGTTAAGCCACTTTTCCACTTTTTGCTTAAGCACTTTTGAGACCAAAAGAACAACTGTTGACTTGTCAAGCTATTTTTCCTCTTAAAAGAGCACTTTTGGCTGTCTAGTGTATTGGTGCACTCTAGGGGTCTAAATATTTTATTTTTGACTTGAACATTGGTTTCAGGACACTCAATGTATTGACATGCCCCTATGCATTGGGATGTTCATTTCATGCCTTGGACCATTTTTGCATCTTCTTCCTTTTCTAAGCTGCATTCTTTGTCTTGTATGATGTATTGGAAAGCATCCATTGTTAGTCATGCAAAGACATTGATTAGAGCTTAGAAAAACAAGATTCATGAGCACAAGAGGTAAGAATTTGGCAATGATTTACTAGGTGGTGAATGACAATATCTGACTCAAAAGATGATACTATGCGATTTTTTTTTATGGGTACATCAATTTGTTGAGTGTCATTCACTTGTGTCTTTTCCATTCTGCTATATGATACAGCTTATCTTTCAACTGGCAGTGCCTACTTCACACTTTCCCTAAGTAATTGCTTCCATGGAGATGCTCCTTGTTGGCTTATCTGAACCAGTAGTTTGAAAAGTGGACTTGGCAGCCCAACTTGGACTTCAGACTTAGAGAAAAAAACAAAACAAAACATAATTACACAAAAAAAACAGAAATTAGTGCATTTAGAGAACACAAAAGTCTAATTTGATTATCAATTTGTCATAATTCAAACATTACATATGTCATGATGCTCATATGCTCAAAATTTGAAATTGCAAAAGTTTCAAAGTCAAACAATACATAGTATTACAACAAAATTATAAATAATAGTTTTATAACAGCACTATAATAGCAAAACTGTTTACATATGTCAAAAAACAGCCAAATACAATCTACATCCTCCTCTCCCCCTACTAGTGTTCTTAATTTTTTGGGCCTTGAACTAGAAGGTAACTCGGTAACAAAATGAGGACTGATTGTTTCCTCAAAATTAACTTTGTTTTTCTCCAATGCATCCAACTCTGTTGCTTTTGCTGCTGCTCTCTCCAACTCAACAAGATATTCATCAGTAAACATGACATCACTATTTTCTTCTTTTACAGTCCAATCAGCAAAATGATTGACGTCATCCAAGTCAATACTGTCATGAGAAGTACCCTCCATCTTTTTGGTTTGAAGGTGAAAGTTGTACTTGATGAAGACAAGGTCATTGAGGCACTCTTGGGTCAACCTATTTCTCTTCTTTGTGCAAATGCTTTCAAATAGGCTCCAATTGTGTTCACACCCAAAAACACTAGAGTTGAGATAAAACAAAAATAGCTAAGCTCAAGATTTGGTATGCCAGCATTGTAATTCTCTCACCACAATTCTACAAATAAAATTAGAAAAAAAATAAGAATCAAGTAAAAAATTTAGAGCTTGTTCAAACTTTCAAGTTTCTAGTTTCTACTTTTAGGTACTAAGCTAAAAATTAAAGGATTATTTTTACCTAGTTGTTTGCCCCTCCTTTGAATTACATGATTTGAAGAAAAGAGCTTCCCCTTTGCACCCTTGTAGGCCTCCAACTATCAAGAATTTTGTTTCTAATCTCATTATTTGGTACCATATTATCAATGCATGAAACAACGCTTGCCATGACCTCCACATCATATATTTCCACCAGAGAAATGTAAAATGGCCTCTTTGGCCCTATCCATGGCCTCATAGAGGTAACCCATTTATGCTATCTCCATCCACTAAATGTAGAACATTGATCAAATGTTTTGTCACCAAAAATAATGAAAATAAAATTTAAATTATTACAAAATTAACCAAATAAAAACCATAGCAAATAGATAGTTCCATATAAAATTTATGTTTGTATTTGTTACTTACCTTGAGCAACTTTGCATTTTTGATGAACAAATCATCAAAATCTATTCTTGTGGCTATCTTCCCTTTGGTTTTTTTGGCATATGGAGACCCCATCTAGGTAGTGGAGACAAACTCTTGCTTGAGAGAAGGAATTTCAACAACAATGCTCTGCAAAGTGAGGGAGTGGGTGGCAAATTGTGTCACTTCCTGTAACACAAGCTTCTTGCCATTCATGTGATCTCTCATCAAAGAACGGCCACGAGTATGGTTGTAGATAAATTTGGTACCTTGTTTAGCATCTTCAACCACACTTTTGATCCATCCAATCTACCCAATGTCCTCTAGCATCAAATACAAGCAATGTGTAGCATAAGGAGTCCAAGAAATAGTAGGATGCCTCTCCGTAATAAGTCTCCCTGTGAATGAATATGTTGCTGTATCGTCCATGACAATTTAAACAACATGCTCAACTCCAACTTTCTGGATCATCCTGTCCAATAGATTGCACAAAGTCTTAGCATTTTTGACTTCTTGCAAGGCATCGATAGACTTCTAAAACATCTATGTGCCATTAAAAGCCACTAAAAAGTTAAGGAGTTATATTTTGGCCATTTGCCTGTTTATTTGATAAGATGTTGCAACCCTTTCTCTGCAATACTTTCTTCTGATCATCAACCACAAGCCATGTATTTTTTATGGCTTCTTCTTAACAATGTCTCACTCAATTTCTTATTTGTTGAAGTTTTAAATCCTTTATTGACAATTGTCAATGCATTTACCAACCCTTCCCATATATGGGCTGCTCACCACAGTGAAGGATAAATTATTGTAGTACCAAAAGTTTGTCATTGCCATTCTAGCTTCACGGTGTTTTTTCCTTATTCCAAGTGGTACCTTCAAGCGAAGGTTGTGCCCTTGGGACATTGTGTGCAATAAAGAAATTGGGTGAAGAAGGAAGATGGCTAGAAATAGAATCCTTAAGAGTCTCACCAGAAGAGGAAATTAGATGACGAATATGTGGGGAAACAAAGATATCTATAGATGAAATAGGATTGACATTCATCACTGTTGCCATCGCTTCCTTTTTCCTTTTCTTTTCCATATTTTCATATCTAAATTCATAAATAGGGAATTCATTTCTCTCATAACCTCTTTGATGCCTTCACATCATGTCCAAGTATTCGAGCAAGGTGGTACTTTAAATTTTAATATATTGGTTCCTCTTATTATAACAAGCTTGGAAACATTACCACAAACTTGGCCCTTGACATCACCTGACATCCCATATTTCCATGTAGGGTCTTTATTATTGCTGATTTGCACTACACTTGACATTGTTGATACTAACAAAAAAAAATCAGCAGGGTTTTGAAAAAAATGTTATGGCTAAGTGACAAATATTTATAAGAGAAAATAGAATGAAAATATAATAGAAAAATGTTGGGGGCATGAAATAGGCGACATTTCCCCTAGGTTTTCAAATTTTGTAATTTCAAAATGGGAAACCAAAGAAAAAAAAAAGATATATATTGGTATGAATCTTTGAAGGTGCCTTAGAATCTCCTTCCAAACCTTTCTTTTGGAACATTTTGTCACCTAAGTCCTGAATATGTCTTCTGTTGAGAAAAATCAGAGGAGAAATCATCAAAACGAATTGTAGGCATGAAAAATTGCATGGGGTTTTTCTATTTTTTTGCTAGGGGAGTCCATGCACAAAATGTACGAGTCTTGTGCAAAAAGATGCCAAGTTTTAAACAGAAACTTGCAAGTATTTTGTGAGTAACCAGCTAGGACTCAGTGTACAACTCGTCAACTCCGTGTTTTGCCAGGTGACTCATGAGTCTGCGAGTTTTTCAAACAGAGATCTCAACTATATCAATTTCATTATGCTCTATTGCATAGCTTGTGACTCAACTGGCTGTGCTTGTTTCACTCTTTGCCAAAGTAATTGCTTCCTTGAAGGTCCCTATTTCCAGCTATGCCCTTTCATTAATGGGATTTTAGTTTAATTATAGCTTGTAGCTTCTTTTTGCTTTTTAGTGCTATTTCTGCTAGTTGTAATTTAATGCTATTTGAAAATCATTTTGCTTATATTTATGATTTTGGAATTTAAAATCATTATGGACTTCACTTCACCTACTGAGTTTAACTATACTTTTGAATATTTTCTGGAGCATTCCCAATATTTTTAGGTTGAAATTTGAAAACCATTTTGTATATATGTTAAATTGACCTTCAAAACCAGACTTGTAGTATAGAAAGCACTGTTATTACCTAAGTACCTGGTTTTAATTCTTGAGTATAATTCTCAAGTAATCTGTTTTGGGAACTTCTTCCTAAAAAGTAGCTTTGGAAAATGTATTACATAATATTCTCCATGTCTGATATGCTTGTTGCTGCTTGTACAGGGTGCAGGCACTTACATGTTTCGCATTGACGAGGAACGTGTTATAGATGCCACTAGAGTTGGTAGTATTGCTCATCTAATCAACCATTCATGTGAGGTAGCCATATCAAACTGTTTGGAAAACATTTTTTTTATCTCAGAGAGTAACAATTGCTTTTGTGCTCATACACCTGGTTCAAATAGTATCCCAGGCTATGGTTTTGGAACTTTAATTTTTACTCCAAGTTCGAGGGTTTCGTTTAAATTACATGAATTAGAACTAATAAATTCGCTATAATGAACAGCCTAATTGTTATTCAAGGGCCATTAATGTATGTGGTGAAGACCGCATCATTATCTTTGCTAAAAGAGATATAAAGCAGTGGGAAGAACTGACTTATGATTACAGGTATGTACATGATGTTCTGTTTAAGATTAATGCCTTTTCTTGACATGCATAAAAGTAGACAAGAAAATGAGCGATTGGCAAGAGAGAAATACAGCAATAACACTGACTAGCTTATTATTATGAATAGATTTTGTGATTTCTAATTGAAGTATTGAACATTTATTTCATATTTTGAAATGCACACAAGCAAACAGAATCTATAACTATATCACAAAAATTGTTGCATGGCTTCTGTAGGTTGTTGTTTGGCATGAATTTCTTTTGCTTGCTTCTTCAGCATACCACTAACTTCAAGGTTTAATGGCATGCTTGTCATGTTGCATTTGCCTTTCCATTGGTTACTTTTGATAGAATAGAATTGGGTATTTTATTAACATCTGCTAGGCAGTGGCAAACTAAAGTAGTTGCTTTACAATATGTCAAAGACTAGGATTTTCATTTCTTTGTTTGTACAGGCAGGGAGATAAAAACACCTATAGCTGTTGCCTTAGACTGATCTCTAGCTTCACCTTCAAGGTCTGAACTTTAATTTGCATACAAGCACACATTACCAACACACATTTGTTTAGTCATTGCCTATTAAGGTTTGTTGATGCCAAAATTAGTTACTTTTCTCCTTTATCAGATGAGACTAAATTATGGATTTATCATTTAATAAGCCTTGTGAAGGGGTGCTCAGGTGGTGAGGAACTATGTTCCTGCATTTCTTAAGAGGACATAGCATGAAGTGAAAAGACAAAGAAAGTTTGTCTGATTCATTTGATCCTTTATAGACTTATAGTAAATGCATATTAGGCATTTGGTGTTGTAGGATTCATTCTAAATAAAAATAGTTCAGTTGCAAGATGAGGGTAGAGGGTACAGGAAAGCATAGAAGCATTAATCTTTAAAAAATTGCGAGTTTGGAAAAAATGGTCAAACAAGATTTTGACTGATTAAAAACATGAATAAATTGCAACAAATTATGACTGGAAATAAATTTGCAAATTTCCACCATTTTTTTGGTCTTTCTGGGTTAAAAAATAAATGTTTTTTCGATTTCTGAGTCAATATTTTTCCAAATTTCCCCAAATCCTAACCCTAAACCAATTTTTTCGCTAACCATTACCCTTTGGGCCTTTCCATAAACTGGTTTTATCCTGATTAAATCTCATTGAAAAATATTTATCTTTTCATTTTCTGAGGCAGTCCCAAGAAAAAAGTTGTTGCTATACAGTAAAGAATAGTAGTTCATTTGGGGAATAAATTTGAGGTTAATAGCCTCACCATTGTTCTGTTTTTCTTGAGTAGGGAGTGCACAGGGTTAGAAAGAATTCCATGAGGCTGAGGAACTTCACCATTTATTGCACATAGTGATGGCTGCATTGTATGTTTCTGTATTCTTAAGTGATTGTTGACCATAATTTGACACTATTATTGAAGAAGCTAAGTTGAAACTCTCAGATTTATTGCTGTCTTGTGAACTGCTGAAAAGCCTTTAGCTTAGTTTTCAAACACTGCCTCTTTTAGAAGTTGGGGTTCCAATGAGACTAATTATTGCTCTAATGAGAATGACGAGGCTTGTTGGACCATTTAAGATTGTGCATGGCCATTTTGACTTTGTTTGAAGCTCTATTGGAGTAAAGCAGGGATGCTTAGTCTGAAGTGCTCTTGGAATCTATAGAGATAAGTTGAAACTTGAAAGTATTCTTGATGGATGTGTACTGTCTCAATAGTAAGTTTCCTTTTCTGATGACCTTTTTCTCTAGATTTTTAAAGGCCTTATTCTTTGTCTGAACTAGTTAAGCAATGTTTTATAGTCTTGGATTTCCACCTTATATTGATAGAATGTGGTCTGATCAGCTTTGGATTGTGAAAGACTGTCATAATAAGATGTTCAGTCTCCTTGATTAACACAATTTTCTCAGAGACCATGGGACAAACAACTTTAGACTCCTCTTTATTCCAATATTTCAATCAGAGATTCCTAGCCTTTTTTGAATTTTTCTCTACAAGGTTGTGACCCAGACATCAATCTTTACAATTATCGTCTTGACCTGATAGACTGATTACATGTTTCTTTGACTTTGTCTCACAGAGGCGCAACAAATTCTACAACTTCTTCATTCTCGCCACATATATATGGTGAGATTCATCAATTTGGATTAATTATGCTCGATGAGAACATACACATTAAGATACAAGGAAGAACAAGAGCTGATTGCAACTATACCTGTTGAACACTAGAATAGTATAAATAAAATAGAATCAATAATGGTACAAGAAACAGGATGAGAGAGAATCATGCAATGTCACTTGTACAAAGGTACAAAAATAGAATTTCTGGCATGTGTGCATTCATGGAATGAGAAGATTATTAATTTATGGCTAATAGGTATCTAGTTGCTAAACGAAGTCTAGTTCCACTGAGCTTAAAATTTATCAAAATATAGTTACAAGATATAGTAAGTTCTCATCACCTAAAACATCAAATCTTGTAACTAAGTTTTGGGGATGACCAATTGCTTTTGCATG
This sequence comes from Sequoiadendron giganteum, assembly GCA_007115665.2. Classification (NCBI taxonomy): domain Eukaryota; kingdom Viridiplantae; phylum Streptophyta; class Pinopsida; order Cupressales; family Cupressaceae; genus Sequoiadendron; species Sequoiadendron giganteum. The sequence goes on along the minus strand of CM021101.1, from coordinate 562,609,798 downwards.
AAGCCAGGATCCCAAAGACATGCCAAGGCTCAATATCATTAGTTTTGTGACCTCTAGGAGAATTTTGGCTGTGGACAGATAAAGAAGACATAATAACTGCAATCTCCAAAGATAACTCCATTGATCCCTTCCAACCCTGCCATTTTGGGGACATTAGATTCTGATTTGGAGATTATTTAGTGGTGTTTAATCTACAAAATTCAGTCTTCATTTCTTCTATGAATACCATGACTAGCTGTGCTCTTGTACCCTTCGCATTTTTTTGGTTACATGGATCCTGTCCTTTTTGTTCCTAGATTTTAGGACTTTTGGTTCATCTTTTGACTTTTTCTTTTCTTAGGTGGAATCCTTTCTTTCATATACATCTTTTTGGTGGTATTCTAGCAGGTTGTACACTCCATTTTGTCAAATTTGGCAGTATGTTTAGATGGACACAATTTTTCTCTCTTTCTCATCTTTGGTGACAAACATCTTGTCCATGATTTTTTTTGTCAAGTTTCAAGCAAGGCTTTGAACACCTCTTATTCAAGGTATTTTTTTTTCATCTCGTTGGTCTTGCCATGGAAAACACTTAGAAATATCACAAAGCTCTATAAGAAGGATAATCTGAATGCTCCTCAGCTTCGTGTTGAGCTGAAGACACCAAACTCTATGGACATATAACAATTTCCTAATATAATTACTGAATTTTTTTAAAACATAATGCACACTAAAATGCAAGGGAACTCGGGAATTCAAAACCTTAATAGAATTTGGGATGGATGAACAAGCTAGATTTTCTGGGATAAATTCCATGAAAGCTATGTTTTAAAGAATAACCCAACCCTACTCAAAGACAAGGGCACTGCTTGACAAATCATCTTCTATTTCTGATGTCTTCAAATTCAATAATTTTTCTTCAAGAAGGTCCCCACAATTCCTATCCATGACCTATTTATCACTCCGAATAGCTATATAAAAACCTTTTTTTTCTTACTCTTGAAATCCCCATATTCCAAAACTCTGCCTTGTGTCTTTGACAGAAGGCCCATGTGTCTACAGCTAGCATCTTGAATGGGTTTCCTTACCTAGCTAAGCTTGAGAACAAATTCCGCTACCTGTTGAACTGTAGCAGCAGAACATCATTTTTATTTCAGTGAGGAGTTTCAACTCAAAGAACACATACTAATCTAGCTCAGTAGGTAGGTATTACTAATGATGGCATGTTTTGTTGTTGTATCAGTCTACAAGGAGCATGGATTTAGAGTTATTATATTCTTCTTATTTTCATTTGCTTAAACATGGCAAAGTATGCAAAATGTCAGCGTAAATCTCCTCTGTCCTGACATGATGTCCTCTCTTTATTTTACTTTATAATTCCTGAAACCCATTCCCTCAGTTATAAAAGAAGGGCAGATATGTATCTTTGCAATACCATATTTGGTCCTCTGCCATGTAGATTTCTACTTTGATTTCTCAAACCTTGTTTGTGTTTGTATGTCACATGAGACCTTCGCTGGAGGAGATTTAAACAATCATTGTTAATTCAATTGATGTATTAACTTATATAGTTTCCTTATATCCTTTATTAATTATAATTAGTTTGTGTTATATATTGGAGATAGTTGCTATTTAGCTGTATAACACTATTCTGTATCATTTAATTTATAAGCAAGAAATATCGCATGGATCTGTTTCTACTGCTTTCATGAATTTTCAAATTTTAGAGCATTGCCTGGATACTCTATGCAAGTACATGGTAACCTCATTTAAGATTGTCAGGCAAGTTATAATTTGTTTGTTTACTTTTTTTTCTTATGGACTGGCATTCTTTTCCAGATTTTTCTCTATAGATGAACAGTTAGCTTGCTACTGTGGCTTCCCAAGATGCCGTGGAATTGTCAATGTTAATGACAGCGAGGAGCAAGTAGGAACAATCAGTGTGCCACGTAGAGAATTAACTGACTGGACACCTGATGATGGTGAATGAAAAAAAACTTGAGCAAATGCAGTGATTGCTTTCAGGTTGGCAAACTTTTGTGTAGGACATAAAAGAAGGGCTTATTCTTGTAGGAATTTCCTTTTTATACCAAAAATTATTTCAAACCAAATGATTTTATTTAGTTTCAGGACACTAACTCGTTCCATGTCAGTTGGTTTGTTATTTGCAGATCTTTCACTATATGGTCACTTATCCAGTTGTTTTTTCAAAAATCTTGGAGTTCACAGCTTACATAGTCCGTAGTGGTTAATATTTATGCCCCTTATGTTAAGAGAACAGCACTGATGAAGAGGGGCTAAAATCAGGGTGCAGATACTGAAGTGCAATCAGATTACTATTAAGATAACGTTCGATATGCAGTTGCCATTCAATTTCTCTACTGTTAATGGGACTGTTTATCATGTCTGTTGAGGACAATTTATTGACATTCAATTCTCTACCATTTTAAATTTGAGCTACTGAAAATGGTTATTCATTGAAAAGTTTTTGTATTGCAGAAGAATCATGTCCCGCTATATATACAAATAACATCAACATGGGGAAAGGTTGTAATGGCTTCCATTGATTTAGAACATCAACTTGGGGAAAGCGTGCTGTCTTTTAAGCCCTTTGTAACATCAAATTTGTGAAAGCCACTTGGTAATTGAAATTGCTGATTACCTTTGAGCTGGATAAAAGGGGTGTTAAGGCTATTAACCATAGCCAGGGCTTTGGAACTGCTTGTTGCTGAAGTTGGTGAATCATGGTTGCAGTCCATGATTTTGGAACGTTATACCTATTTGGCATTTGGATGCAGTCTTCTTCTGTCTCAATATAATATAAGAAGGTAAAGAGCGTATAATTGTGGGTAATTTTGAGTACAACTACACCCAGATTGAAAAGAAGAAACGCATCCAACTACTGAATCTGCTCTTCTAGAAAGTGGATTGACACCCAAGGAGAGTTTTGCAACATTTATTGCGCATGTAAAATGTATGATTAGTAATTCCATCTATTGATTTGTTCTTCTCCATGTTTTCATCTTAACAGTTTCATTGTTTTGGTCTGGTTTGAGCTGCTTTCTGACGTTTGTTATTCTTTCCATTATATGAAACTTCATGGAAGCTGAATCTTGCATCAATACTGTGAGCTATATAACAGGCAATACTTATTTGCATGCATCTTGTCTTTGATTTGGGCTTTCTTCACACAAAATATGGACGTTCTTCTCAAAATTGTTTTTGTATTTAAGTTTGACACTAAAACTGGCAACGATACAAATTTCTGATGCATGTTAAATACTATATTTTCCCATGAATGAAATTTTTAAACTACAAACACATCATAAAATCTACATGATCTTGAACCCCCTTATAATTGTGAACATAATGTATAGAATTTAGAATCTAATCAATATAAAAACAATACTCATAGTTACCTGGTTTATCTTGACCCCTGCTAGTCATTTTCTGTATCAAGGACACATATGGGAATGCCTCCATACCTAAGGAGACTTTAGGTAATTTTCTTTGCATCCCAATGTCTCTTGGAAGCATCTCTTGAAATTGGGAAAATTCATATAAAAGTCTCTTAGATGTATCATATAAATTATATTGGCTTTTCCCTCAAGTATTGATATCTAGTTGACAAGAGCTAAAACAACCAAAGAAATACACTTATAGACTAGTAATTTTCTAATTTTGGCATTAAAATTAACAATTTCTTTTGTTAAAACCTTTTTTGTTGGTAAGAAAGAAAGAAAGAAATTATAGTAATGTCCATGATGACCAAAAGTGGAGTCATTGCCAATCCTTCATCGGTCACTTTGAAAGCTTTGATGATGCTCATCGGGTAGTATCTAAGGTCAGAGAGGCTAGGCTGAGAGATCCTAGGAGGAAGTAAAGCACGCACTTCAGAAACTCCCCTAACATCTAAGAGTGGTGTAGCTCCCATAGTAGAAAATAAACTTGTGATCTAGATGGCGGGTGGTAAGTAGTATAGATCCATGTTGCCATGATGTTGAGGTAGTGTAGGCTTTCAAAATTTGGGTAATTTTAGTAAGCTGCAGTGAGAGAAGTGGCGCCTAACTAATCTATTGGCTTTGATATGTGAAGAATTGGTATCAATAGTATATTTTGTGTTGTGTATTCGTTGGGTGGGTTGGAAAAAAGAAGCGATCAACATGTGGGCTCTAGAGCCTCTAGACTCCGCTTGTTGGGATTTGTGTTGAAGGGTGATGACTTTGCTAGGAAAAAGAGCCAAGCACTACTGGTTTGAATATTTGAAGTAGATAGAGTGTTGCCTGAGTCTTTGTGGAGGTAGTGATATTCTCCTTGAAGCTTGTAATATATGGGGCATTTGGAAATGAAGTGTTCATTGCTCTCCACAAAGACGAGATTCGGTCTTGATGGAGGATGTGATGATCAGGTTCAACTTGTAACTAGTAAGAACACACTCATTTGGCCAAGGGGAAATCTCAAGCCATGGGACCAATGACACTATTTTTCCCAATCTCAAGTATCATCTACCATTTTTTCAATGGTGTATGAGGATCTTTCCAATCTCCTGTACAAGTACTAGTTACTGTCTGCCTGTAACGACTGTGATACTTTAAATGATGCAGAGACTGAGATGTATACTGTCGCTGCTACATTTGCTATTATAAGAAATAGGACCGGTTGCATGACGATGTTTAACATGCCAATTGATTTCAGGATGCATATGCTTACCAGATAGTTTTTCTCTAAATGAAGGCGAGGCTGATTAAAAATCACAACTCCCAATTCAAGTTGTTCTTTTGTGGGTTAAACCTAACAAATTGTTGCACCTATGCCAAGTTTGTTTGATGTCTAAGTAAAATTTATCCATTTTAATTGGTAAATGACATTGCTAATGTTGATGGATTGGTCATCCTATCCTGTACTTTTTTACTTGGCAGATGATCATTGACTAACAAATCAAATATAGAATTCCCAAACTGACAGTTTGACATAAATTAGTTAGATTGGCAGTGTAGTCCAGTGGTTTTGTGGCCTCCCTTCTTAAACTGGCTGGAATTTTGGTATCGTAACAACATAAAGCGCTCCTTTCAAGGTAATTTATCCTCCTAGAATGTTTTGGATGGGGTCTTTTTAGTTTCTTTTGTTTGTTGCTGGGCCGGTGTGCTTGCATGTTTGGGGCTCTTGTTGGGCTACCAAGCTCATGGGTTTTGTGTCTAGCTTGTGGGCTTTGTGTCCCTGCAGAGCTCGAGGATTTGGACTATTTGCGTTAATGCAGTGTGTTCATGTTAGGGATGATGTCCCCTATTTGTGATCTTACCAAGCTTGGGACAAGCTAAAAACTTCTGTGTTACCAATAAAAAATAAATGAAAGAATGCATAAACTATATTATGTTTGGGTTTTCTATATTTGATTAGATTATTCAAAAACCTTTATAAAAGCCTTCACAATTTTAACTTTTATAATCATTTTTTTCGAACTAACTATTATCTACCCAACACAAACAATAAATTATTAAAACTAACAACACTTTTTCTTCCTTTTTAGTTAATTCAAGTGAGTGGTAAGGGCCATCTCCCTTTCTATTAATATTATAAAAGATTTACAAACAATTTCATGTCTTGTGAATTGGGCAAAGATATTGACAATTACATAATATGGACATGTGAATAAAGTGGTTTGATGATCAATCCATTTTAGACATAGGACCATAATGGTTGCAAGTGGTTTCTTATTTAGTCTTATGATTGTATCATAGTTTCATTTACCACTTTACAATCATGATGAGTGATCTATGATATCATCAAGATTCAACCAACTCTTGACCTCATTGCTGATTATTATTTCATTTGAATTATCAATGCTTTGGTTGGATAGGGAGTTTACCACGTTATTGCCTTCATGATAGCAGTGGTTAACAATGAAAGAAGAGAGACAATTTAGGATATCCTAGGCTTTGTTCAATATGTTATTGATCTTCCAATTGAATGCATGCCTTTTATGAATGCATAAATAATGACCATATGGTCTCCCTCTATCATTACCCATTCAAGGTTGCAAGATTTCGCTATTTGTGGGTTGAGTAGGAATCAAAATGCTAACAAACACACATTTGCAAGCTCTTTCAATGTAGTTGGAATCAATAATATCTCACATAGAATCAGCTAGTGGGCAAATAAACACATGGACAACTTATGGAGAAAATGCTTGCTAATATTATGTGACAAGCTATCTTACAAACAAGTGAAATATATAAAGATTATGAAAAATGATTTATATGTGTTATTTGTAGGCCCTAGAACTAATTATCCTATGCATGCAAGTTGTAAAAGATTCCTTAATTATTGGTATCGACATTAAGGAATAAAGGATAACTTCTAGGATAGGTGGTGGATAGTTTTTGACCATCCCCTATGTAACAACAATGAGGTACCTTAATATTTATTGAGAAAACTCTATTGTGAGTTTGTTCTAGATGAAAATCTGAATTATTTTGATATGCATGATTCCAAGACAGAGGCAAAGACTTTACACATGATAGATAGGGGACATATTGTACTTAGAGCCAACCAATGAGACCACTTACTTGCCCATCTATTCAACATATCAGAGTCCCTTCTATTGTGAAGGATAGTGTCAAGGTACATACCCTACAATCCATCAATTCACTCACATTGCCTTATTAGTTTATAATAGGCCTCTTTCTTAGGGTGACAAGGGTGAGCCTTTGAGGTATCAAGTATCACTACACGTTTGTTGTGCTTGAGGTTTTGCATGTGATTATGGGTTTGAGGATTTTGGATGAAGTATACAACACATGATGTACATGGTCATGATGCTAGAACACATGTCAGAGAGGATGCTCCACACTCTGAGGAGCATGTGACACAAGGTGGAGAAAATCATACTTCTATATTGGATAATGTAGTTTTGATTGATGAATTATTGGATGTGACATTTAATATTGATTGACAAGTAATTTTGTCAATAAGGTTTCATAATTTACTATATTTTCTATTGAAGTTTACAATTAACTATATTAATTCATTATGAATGAAAATTAATGTAATTTTTTTATGTTATAAAATTATAGGTTTAGAGTATACATCTTGCATCAACACATGCATATGGAGGTGTGTGAAGTCCACAAGCATGTAACTTGTAATAAAATAACTTATATACTACATGTGATTTTTTTGTCATATATATGCCAATCTTAAAATGACAATTTGATGATGAACATGTGGATTTTGAACCTTTATTATCAGGACACATTGGTAGTACTCTTTAATTATTGACTTTCATTGAGGTATGTTTTACTATTTTTAATCATTATATATATAATGTTATGTACATTTTGGTTAGATAATGACATTCCTATTTTTTAGTTGATCACATCATCACACTCCTAATATTCGTGGATCAATGGAGATGGACATTGCTGTGACAATTTTGTCTTCCATGCCTCTCACATAGGTATGAGCTAGTAATGTAAATGTCATTATGTATTTGCTATTTTATTTAACTCATCTTTAGCCTAATTTGCTTCTTCATGCTTGCCACAAGAGGAGGTGACAACTCTGCGCTTCATGCTTCTACCTCTCAAGTGGATGAAGAGAACCGAAGGATGATTGAGGAGGTTCATTAGTTTGCAGTAAGTGGTTATTTACATTCCATTTATATGTTATGTTTTTTATACTATCATGTAAATTGTTTAATTGTACTAATATGTGGAGCTATAAAAATTCTTGTGCCTACTAGGTAGATTAATAGAGAGGAGTTAGTTATGATATTGGTTCTCCATCTTCTTGATAGATGAAGAGTTGTTGATTGTTCAATCCCATTCCATAGTTTTTTATGTTTGGACATTTTTTTGTATGCCTTCATAGAATGTAGGTGTAGATTTGTATTTTGTCAGTGTATATCATTGTATGCCTATATGGCTCTAGAGACATACATTTGTATTTTATCGACGTATATCATTGCATGTGTATATGGTTTTTTTATACATTCATTGTATGCCTATATGACATTGTAGGCCTTATGAGAAGGTATATGGAATTTTCATGACATTAGATATACCTTCATGGTCTTACTCAAATCAATATAAATTATTTTTCATGTGTTCATATCTTAAATGGTTTAAGTTGTTTGATTGGTTTGAGTAATAAGGCTTAAGATTACTTATTGCAAAGATTCATCATAAATGTTTCAAATGGTTTTAACAGTCACTTCAAGCTTAAGATTGTTTTTATTGTTGATAGTGATCAAAATACAATTATTCACTAACTCCCATACACTTAAGGATTCATCTCTCTTTAACAATTGGATTTTCTCGATCAATAGATGGTTAGGGGCAGTCAAAGGTGCATCCTTTGGTCTACCAAAGATATACACATCATCCTTGTAGGTGTATCCACCTTGGAGCTTTTAGCAATAGGTTGATGAAATGTTTTTGTCTCATTAGATCATGGTCAAGCTAGTTTTTCATAAAGACAAATATTTGACAATGTGTGATGGGCCCCTATTGGTGACAAAAAAGTTGATGCAACTCACTCTCATTGGCTTCTATATATTTATGGTTGGTTGGATGTGCCTATTTTGTGATCTCTTGCAATTATGTAGCTGTTGCTATTTTATTAAGGCACAAAAGGATTGTTCCACATGATATTCATCAATGAAATCTTAAGATCAAACTCAAGGAATCAAAAGAAGCAATTATCATTTTGAAAGTTCAAGTTGATGAAGGTAAGAGGGTTGTAGATGTTAGGGTTAGAAGACAAATATCTAATAGTTAAATACGGATTTGATCAATAAAACAAAGAAATAAAAACACATAGAAAAATTATAGCAACAACAATACAACAGAGAATTTAATGTGGTTCACCCAATATGGGCTACATCCACAAAACCACAACCATCCAATGATTTTATTATCTGGTGAAAAACATATTACAATCTTGCGAATTATGCCCCACTAAAACTCCCATCCCAACTGCTTATTACAAGCTTTTTAGAAGCTTCTAGAACTAGGGTTTTACAAAGTCATTTTTTTTATCTTGTCGGTGACGAGGTGAAAAAATAGGATACATGAAGAGTGTACAGTATAGCATGATCAATCGTCACATACCAAAAATCTCCCACTTGGAGACTGATCAGGCTCCACACCAAACAATCTTTCACTTGGAGACTGATTTTGGACTACATCGTTGCACTTACAACTCCCACTGGAAATAAGCACCTTGGACCCTGCTTTGTTATACTTTAACCATGAAGACCAACCAAAGCTGAAGAGGAGCTCAACTTCTCCCTTGTCACTGCCTTTGTAAACATATCCATTGGATTGACATCTGTATGTATCTTTTCCAGCTTTACCTGTCCATCCTCCAACACTGACCAAATGAAATGATATCTCAGCTGTATGTGTTTGGTTTTAGAGTCCAAGACATAATTCTTTGCAAGATGTATAACACTTTGGCTGTCTGTAAACAAGTGATTTTCAATCTGTTGTTTGCCCAACTCTTCCATGAAAAGTTGCAGTCATATCATCTCCTTTGTTGCCTCTATTGCAACAACATACTCTGCCTCCATGGTGGACAAAGCAACCATCTTTTGCAATTGAGAAATCCAACTCACTGTTGTCCCACCAACTGTAAATACATAATCTATGATACTCCACCTGGTATTTATATCCCCTTCCAAATCTGAGTCAACATAGCCTTCTAAATAAGTATTAGAGCCCCCAAAACATAAACATTTATTGGATGTACCTCTCAAGTACTTGAGAATCCATTTTATCGCATTCCAATGCTCAACTCCAGGATGACTCATATACCTACTAACGACTCCTACAACATGTGCAATATCCGGTCTTGTGCATACCATGACATACATTAAACTACCTACAACTGAAGCATATGGTACCTTGGACATTTTGTCTTCCTCCTCTTGTGTCTTTGGACACATATCCTTTGTCAATTTAACATGACTAGGCAAAGGTGTGCAGACAACTTTAACATTCTCCACATGAAATCTCTGCAACACCTTATCAATATAATCAGCTTGAGATAAAAATAATTTTCTATTTTCCTATCTCTTATAATCTTCATACCAAGGATTTGTTTTGCTGCCCCCAAATCCTTCATAGCAAAGAATTCGCTAACTGATGTTTTAACTCCTTAATGCAAACCATGTTAGACCCCGCTACAAGCATATCATCAACATATAAACATAAAATAATGTAGTTATCATCATCTAACGTCTTAAAATAAACACAATGGTCTGAATTACACCGACTGTAGCCATGCTCAACCATAAAGCTATCAAATTTAATCTACCATTGCCGAGGTGCTTGCTTCAAGCCATATAAAATTTTCTTCAATTTGCACACCAATTTCTCTTGAACTTTGACATCAAATCCTTGTGGTTGGTCCATATATATTTCCTCTTCCAAATCACAATGGAGAAAGGCTGTTTTAACATCTAGTTGTTCCAAATGCAAATATTCAATATTCACAATACTTAAAAACAGTGCATAGAAATCATTTTAACAACCGAAGAAAAAATCTCATCAAAATCAATACCCTTTTTCTATGCAAATCCCTTTACAACTAACCTAACTTTAAATATTTTCTTACCTCCATCCTCCTCTTTCAACCTATAAACCCATTTGTTTGGTAAAACTTTTTTACCTGTAGGTAACTTGCATAATTCCCAAGTCTGATTTTTCAGCAAGGAGTCCATTTCTTCTTCCATTGCATGCTCCCACTGAACCTTGGTATCCACCTGCATAGCTTCATCATAACATTCCGGTTCACCAACATCAGTTAATAAAATTGAATACAAAGAGGAAGAATATTTTTTTGGAGGTCTACTTATCCTTGAAGATCGTCTAACATTCACTGGAGTTTGTGGTATTTGTTGTTGCTATTGTTGCAGAGCATGAGAAACCATTGGAACATCATTGTTTGGAGTATCATCCAACATTACATAATCATTTTCTTTCTTCTCATGCTGCTGCAATTGATTTTTGTACAAGACTTTCTCATTGAATATGACATCCTTGCTTCTCACAATTTTTTTATTTTCAAAATCCCAAAACCTATAACCAAATTCATCAATGCCATATCCAACAAATATACATTTCTTTGATTTAGCTTCTAGCTTGGTTTTATTTTCAGAATCTACATGTGTGAATGCTTCACAACCGAAGGTTCAGAGAAAAGAATAACTCACCTTCTTACCTGTCCATGCTTCCTTTGGAATACCACAACCCAAAGGAGTAGAAGGACCTCTATTAATTAAATAAACCACAATGTTTACAACCTCTACCCGCATGTTTAAGGGCAGCCCAACATGCAACCTCATATTCCTTGCACACTCCATTATTGTCCTATTCATGTGTTCAACCACTCCATTTTCCCGTGGAGTCCTTGGAACAATTTTCTGCCTATGAATACCATTAGAGGAACAATAATATTCAAACTCTTTGCTGCAATACTCACCACCATTATTAGATCTGAGGCATTTTAATCTTTTACCTATCTCATTCTTAACCAAGCTTCTCTATTTTTTAAAAGTTTCAAATACATCAAATTTCTGCCTAAGGAAATAAATCCATACCTTCCTAGTTGCATCATCAATGAATGTAACATAATACTGAGAGCTACCAAGAAAAGATACCTGAGCTGGTCCCCATACATCTGTATGCACAAGCTCTAATTTCTCATTTTTCTTTTGCTTCCCATCCTTGATAAGACTAACTCTCTTTTGTTTTCCATATACACAACTTTCACATAAATTCATATTAACACATTTTAGGCCTTGTATAACTTTCTTTGAATGAAGTAATTTCATACCTTTTTCACCCATGTGCCCAAGTATATTGTGCCATAGTGCTGTTTCAGAACCCACAACCGTTGTTTGATCTTCTACTTGCTGAACTGCAATAACTGTTCCTGAACATTGACTTTTCTCTATAACAATTAAAGTAGAAGGCACAATATAACCTATACAAAGATATAAGGTTCCTACTTTCACACCTTTTGTTACCACTAAGACACCTTTTGTAACCTTCCAATTTTTATCACTAAATGTAACAACACAACCTTCATCATCTAGTTGCCCTGCATAAATTAAATTTCTATCTAACCTTGGAATGTGCCTTACCTCATGTAGTAGCCAATGATTCCCATTCTACAACTTAATCTTGATTCTTCCCTTTCCAACAATCTGACAAGGTGTGTTTTCACCCAAATAAACCAACCCAAAATCTCCTTGGACATAGTCAAGAAAATAACTTCTATGGGGGGGTAGCATGAAATGAAGCCCCTGAATCTAACAACCAAGAATCATCAGCATTATCAAGGGAAAGAATCAAAACAACTTCATTAGATTTATTACTTACCACATTTACCTCTTTACTTCTTTCCTTTTTGTCTCCTTTATTTTTTCGAGACCAACAATCTTTCTTTAAATGACCCGGCTTACCACAGTACCTACAATCCCTCTTGTCTCTAGATTGGGACCTTTTGTCCTTTGATTTTTCTCGTGACTTCCCATGACTTCCAAAATTGTTTCCTCTTTCCTTTGTTATGCCCTTGCTTTCTGCATTCAAAACATTGCCTGATGTGGATGTTCCACCTGAGCTTTTCCTACGAATCTCCTTGTTCAAAATAATACCAACATCATCATCAAATTTCAATGTATTGAAACTAGAAACATAATTGCTAACAACCATTACCAAGCTATTCCAACTTTCACGCAAAGAACACAAAATCAAAAGAGCCCTAACTTCTTCGTCAAAGTTTACATTTACATAAGTTAATTGACTGGTAACCGTATTAAACTCATTTAAATGATCAATAGCTGATCCACCTTCTACCATTTTCATTATATACGAACGCTTTATAAGAAATACCTTATTCAAAGCAGAAGGCTTTTCATATAACTTTGCCAGGGTTTGCATCAACTTTTGAGTTGTCTTTTTTGTTGTAATATTGAATGACACCAATTGTGCCAGGCATAAATGAATACTGCCAAGAGCCTTTCTGTCCAAAATATCCCAATCCTCATCAGACATTGCTAAGGGTTTCTTGGTTTTCCCTTCTAATGGATGCCATAAATCTTTCTGATAGAGGTAGTCCTCCATCTGCATCTTCCATAATTGATAGTTCTGCCCATTAAAATTCTCAACCTTCAACTTACCCTCGTTTGCCATTACTCCCACTCAACTGTGAGACTCACACTCAACCTTGAGACCTTCCTGTAGAGGATAACTGAACACAACCTTGCTCTGATACCACTTGTTAGGGTTAGAAAGCAAATATCTAATAGTTAAATGAGGATTTGATCAATAAAACAGAGAAACAAAAATACATTTTTTTTTATAGAAGTAACAAGACAACACGAAGAATTTAACGTTGTTCACCCAATATGGGCTACATCCACAAAATTGTTAGTGTTTTAATGATCAGATTTACAGAAAGAAAGTACTCAGAAAATGCAACACATGAGACAATGAACTACACAAGATACCCTGGGAAAAACCCTCCGACCTAAAGGAAAAAACTTAGCAATAAATATTGCTTATATAATGAAGGAATAAGAGCAGAAATCTGCTTACAACACAGGTCCAACTCATGGCCGAATTTGATACAATGAGTAAGAGCACCTCTCTTAGATGCTAAATACAAATGAATATGTTTCTCCTTGAAGTCGATCTGCTGCTACATAATGATGATTTGCTGCCACCTAATGATGATCTGCTGCCTCAGTATGATCTACTGCCCAAGAGCGAACTTCTTCAAGGAGTGCGACTTATCCTTAATCTCTTTCGTTTATGCAATGATCAAAACATGAACTTGTATTTATACAAAATATGGTGACCCTTGAAGTAGGTCGGCCTCATAAAGAATTTACCAATAATAAGATAGGTCGGCCACCATAAAGAAGAGCAATACAATAAGTGGTGCGAATTCCAAGGAGGTCGACCCAAGAGAAGTAATATTAATCATTTTGTGAAGCGCCTCTTCACATTGAACTATCACATATAAATGAATAGCCGAGAGGCTACATGAATTTATATATTCACTTGTGGTTGGAAGGATGAGCCCAAAGCTGCTATAACATCAACACTCCCTCTCAGCTAGGGATAATTTCTTCCAGCTATATAAGACATGTCACCTCATTGTGATAGCATATCACCTCATCATGATACCAACCACCATGGCTGCACCCATGTGTGGACAAGAAGGAACTTATCACCTCATCATGATAAAGGAGCTTATCACCTCATCGTGAAAGCATATAACCTCATTGTGATAAAGGAGCTTATCACCTCATCGTGAAAGAAAATAAGATATCACCTCATTGTGATATCGGATATCACCTCATCATGATATCAACCATCATGGCTACCTCCATAGATGGTATGTACAAGTGCTCATCACTCAATGTGATGTCACCTCACTGTGACTTTCACCATGGCTCTCCCAGAGGGTGGAACAAGGGCTTTCACCTCAAACTTCTCTTGTAGAGAAGAATAAATTAACAAGGGTTTTCACCTCGAATTTCTCCTAAGAGAAGAACTCATTAACAAGGGATTTCACCTCGAACTTCTCCTAAGAGAAGAAGTCATTAAAGAGGATCAATGAGACTCCTTCTCAGTCAAGGCTGCGTTCTCCACCATACCAACCTTTTCTCGAAAGTACACAAAATTTATCCTGGAGAGGGGCTTGGTGAGAATGTCTGTCGTCTGCTCATTAGTGCTGATATACCTCAACTATATAGCTTTCCTCAATACCATATCTCTGATATAATGGTACTTGATCTCAACATGCTTTGTTCTGTCATGAAACACAGGATTGACAGAAAGCTTCACACAACTCTGGTTATCACAATGAATGATGGTAGGCTCCATTGATTGTCCAGACAATCCTGCTAGGAGCTTATGAAGCCACACTGCTTCACGAGCTGCCAAACAAGCTGCAATAAACTCTGCCTTGGCTATACTCAATGCTACTGAAGACTTCTTCCTGCTGCACCAAGATATCATAGCAAATCCCAAATTGAAGCAACAACTAGAGGTACTCTTCCGATCAGTAACACTCCCTACCCAATAAGAATCAGTAAAACCATGCAACTCTAAATCCACACTTGTAGAATATCTCAACCCATATCCAACTGTGCCACACAAGTATCTCAGGATATGTTTAGCTGCAACACGATGTATCTGCCTTGGTTCACACATAAACTGGCTAAGTGCATTCACTGCATGACAGATGTCTGGTCTATTGTTAACTAGATACATCAATGAACCAATAAGCTGCCTATACATCGTAGAATCCATCAGTTCTGAACTAGCTGCAGCCTCCTTCAACTTATGTAAGTTAGACTCCAGGTGTAGACATAGGTTTGCAATCAATCATTCCAAATTCTCTTCAAGATGTCTATTGTATACTTCACTTGACTTAGAATAAACTCATTAGGCTTCTGCCATACTTTCTAAACCAAGGAAGTAATGCATGTACTTAAGATCCTTCATTTCAAATCTAGAAGCTAGCTCCTTCTTACATTTGATAATGATGTAATCTTCACTAGTAAGAAATAGAACATCAACATAGAGAACCAAGATTAATGCTTCGCCATCAATTACCTTTGAGTCAACATCATTCTTGGAGAGGCCCAAGCTCAGGAAGTATCGATCAAACCTCTCATACAAGGATCTGGAACACCACTTCTAATTCAGTAGACTCCCTCTAAATCTCTAAGGATTTACATCAACCTCCTGACCTCCTAACTCAAGGTTACTTCTGATGAATTTCCAGACTCCCTCTGAAGGTTAATTCTTCCTCTTCGAAGAAGCTGATCATAATGACAGCTTGGAAGGTACTTTTATCTTCAAGATATATCTCCAACCATCAATATAGTCCCATGACTGCAAGCTGTGACTCCAAGCTTGATCATCTCTTCATTCGGTATGACTTCCACACAAGATTCCTTAAGCTCTTCTATGTGATCTCTCATTACCATATTGCTCCTTGATCCATCCTAAAGGCATCAAGAAGAGAGATTATTAATAGTTCATAGAATTCATGAACATTAACATTTTTCAACCATGCAATACTTATCTTAATGAAGTCAGAATCCGGTACACAGAGACTGAGGGATCGATCGATCACAATATCTGCTCTCTCCACCCTTTATAGTGGCGTTGATCGCTGCTGCTCTCAGTGCAACCTCTTGACTTCAATTGTAACTGATCACACAACTATCTTGAAACATTGTGAAGGATCATCATCTAGTCTGCATAAACTCGATGATCAGACAACAACAAAAAATTCAATTATCTTATCTTATCTTATCTTATCCCAGTGATCTTTTCTAACATACATAATTCAAATAAACGAAATCAGACCTACACAACCTAGATTTCAAAAGTATAACCAAAAGAAGAATACTTATCTCTTTTTGTCTTCACATTGTATAGAAAATTATTTCTCCTTTCAAGGGCTTAGAATCAGAGTAGCTTCTAGCTCTCAAGACATATTAAAAAAACTTATCTTGATATTGAATCTGAATATCCAGATCCGACCCAGGTTACCTCTGTAACAGTCCTGTAATGACATAAAGAAATGTCATTGATACATCTCCTATAAACCTTGTCATAGAGAAGCTTTGCTGCAGATGATCACTTTTATCAGAGGGGACAATAGTCGAGATGTTCTTGCTTGTTCTCTTTGACTTTGTATTAAATCTTGGTTTCTTCCTCTGGCTGACGCATCCAATCAGTGATGAGACTCGATGCAACCTGGAGCAACATCGCTAAGTGATCTGTTGCTTGAGTTGACCCAGCAAGTACCTCCGTGAGTGAGTTATTGATATGCCTCAAGTAAGACTTTGATATCCTGTGTCTAATGTGACACCAAAGATGCAGATTGCTTGACACTCAGGCTATCTCAATGGCTCTCCTTCAAATTGTAAATGGAAAAGACTACCATGTTATTAGTTCCTTCTCCCAATAGAATTATCTTCCACAAATCCTTCATTCTTAATTCGACTTGATTCTTCTGGTGTGCATTCTGCCATATCTGTTTGGATCTTTACTAAGCCCACTCTGATACCATGTTAGTGTTTTAATGATCAAATATACAAAAAGAAAGCACTCAGAAAATGCAACACATGAGACAATGAACAACACAAGATACCCTGGGAAAAACCCTCGGACTTGAGGGAAAAAACTCAACAATATATATCGCTTATATAATGAAGGAATAAGAGCAAAAATCTGCTTACAACACAGGCCCAACTCATGGACGAATTTGATACAATGAATAAGAGCACATCTCTTAGATGCTAAATACAAATGAATATGTTTCTCCTTGAAGTTGATCTGCTGCTACATAATGATGATTTGCTGCCACATAATGATTATCTGCTGCCACCTAATGATGATCTGATGCCCAAGAGCGAACTTCTTCAAGGAGTGCGAATTATCCTTAATCTCTTTCGTTTATGCAATGATCAAAACATGACCTTGTATTTATACAAAATATGGTGACCCTTGAAGTAGGTCAGCCTCATAAAGAATTTACCAATAATAAGATAGGTCGGCCACCATAAAGAAGAGCAATACAATAAGTGGTGCGAATTCCAAGGAGGTCGGCCCAAGATAAGTAATATTAATCCTTTAGTGAAGTGCCTCTTCACATTGAGCTATCACATATAAATGAATAGCTGAGAGGCTACATGAATTTATATATTCACTTGTGGCTGAAAGTATGAGCTCGAAGCTGCTATAACATCAACAAAAACCGCAACCATCCAATGATTTTATTATTTAGTGCAAAACATATTACAATCTCGCGAACAATGCCCCACTGCAACTCCCATCCCAACCACTTATTACAAGCTTTTTAGAAGCTTCTAGAATTAGGGTTTTACAAAGTCATTTTTTTATCTTGTTGGCGACGAAGTGAAAAAATACTAAGTTCAATTTATGAAAAGTGTACATGAAGAGTGTATAGTATAGCATGATCAATCACCACATACCAACAACAAATTGTCTAAATGCTAAGCTCAATGACAAATTAGTTGAATGCTCCAAGCTTGAAGAAGAAATTATCTCTCTATAATTGGTGAAAGCAAAGGAACATATAGAAAAAGGTCTAAAACTCAAGAAAATAACCAACATCCTTGATGAAATAATCAGCAGTCAAAGACCTCTAAAGAATAAAGGTGGTCTTGAATTTGAAAAAGGTCAGAACTCAAAAATAAATACACCTGAAGGCATGTTTGAAATGAAAAAGGAAGAGGCCTTTGTTGAAAACTCTAAGAAGACTAAAGATGAGAAGCAGGATTCAGATGATGACCTCATCATAAAAGTCAGTGATCTAAAGAAGGGCTTCAAGAGATCTCCTCCACAGGCTGCTACACCCAGGTTCTCTCAATCTTTTCATGGTTACTGTTACTCTTGTAATAAGGTTGGTCATAAGACTATTGATTATAGAACTAAGGCAAGCAAAAAATGATTACATGAGAAAAAACTCATTTGTGCCCCAAGACATGATGCTATGATCTCCTATTCCTTTTATGGTTACTGCTATGCGTGCAATAAATTTGGTCATAAGGTTGTTGATTGTAGAACTAAAGTAAGGAGAAATGGTTTGAATCTAGAATACAATGTTGTCTACTACAAGTGCAATAAATTTGGGTATAAAGCAAGATTCTACAAAAGTGGTTCTGTGAAACCACATGTTCAACACAGGAAGATAGAGGAAAAGAAGGAAGTGACAAAAATATGGAGAAATAAATCATAGCAAAGTAATGAGGAAAAGGAAGAATGTGTGCTTTTTTCTAGTGCAAAAGACTTCATGTTTGATTAAGAGAAGGCATATAGTCAGGGGGAGCTGATCATTGCATATATATTTCTCCCTAAATAATTGTGGCTTCTACAAATGGAATCAAGGCACACAAGTGTTTTTGCATGAAATTGACATAAAAGGATGATAATCAGGTAAGAGAGTTTCAATTCCCTAAATTTATGGAGTAAAAAAATGATATGTAGAGGATTGCGAAATAAATTTCGAGCACTCTGGCAATATTTTACCTAACAGGGACAAGGTGTATTAATTGTGAAAAGCTAGGAAAAATGTAAGTTACTTATGCTTCATTTGCACGATCTAATCCCATTCGAAATCAAAGCATAACTAAACACATGTATTTTCCAAAACTTCTATTTCATAAAACCCTAGTTTCCAAGTTTAAAAGGAGGTTGATATGGTGACTCCTCAATTGGTGGATGTTACTGAGAAATCTAAGCCAAAATACAAGAAATATCATTTTAAGGCCATGGAGGTTGACAAGGATGGAGCGTTCTTTTTTCTAGTAGAGGTGGTATACATAGAGGATTTCAGGATATACATTCACTCCACGCTGAATGAGATCAATCATGTGAATTTTGAGGAGCTTAGAGACAAAATCCTGGATGATGATGACAACTACAAACCAAAATATGCAAATGTGGGAGCTAAACAACTAGATATATGGAAGGATTACCCATAATTCTGTGATGAACATGAAAGGGTGAGGTATGTTTTGATTAGAATTCATGATGAATTTATATATCTTGATAAGCCATATAGAATCACTGAGGAAGAAATCAGGGCCATTACTAGTTTAAGTTCTACTGGACCAGTTTTGGTGATGAAAGCTATAAAAAATGAGAGTGTTACATAATTGACTGGGGAAAAGTTTGACAAGAGGACCTTGAGTAATGGCATAACTGACCTAGGGGTCTAGTATGCAACAATGGGCATTGCATATAAGGTTTATTTCACAAATAGAGAGGGATCATCCATTGGTACCACAATTCACACTGCTTACCAGATGGTAAAGGAAAAGACTTTGACCTCTGTGAAGTCATGAGAAATAATGATGGAAACCCGAGGAGAACAAAGGAAATTGGCTACAAATTTAGGTATGGTACCCTTATAATTTACCTTGCATTTTACTTCCTGAGCGAGTTGTCTGGTTTAAGGGTAAGGTCTGACAACGACGCACTCTTATTGCTGCACAAATAAAAAACCATATAAGAGGTTTTGGTGATAATAAGAGTTGTAGCACAATGTATTGGGGGTTTTCTAAAATCCTACAAACTGATATGCAAGCTAGAGATAGAGTCCCCTCCAACATAGTATAGAGGTACAAAGAAAAAATCACATTTTTGGTGGATAAAGATTATACTTACATGGAAGCTATAGAGCCTAGGACAACTTGGATTCCAAGATTGCCTTGTGAGGTCTCCACAGAGGAGATAAAAACTTATGCTGATATTCTTCTCAACAAACCCAAGGACACAATAACAAAAAGGCTTGGAAATTATGATGAAATAATGGATAAGATGTATAAAATAAGTGCATAGGAGAATCTTGATAAACGTAGAGATGAATTGCATAAGAAGTGGGGTATTCCACCAAAATATGCATCAGAAACCCCTACGGACAATCCCCAACCCAATCTTGTTAATCCGCCAGTTGCCCAAGGACCTAGAAGGACCAATAGGTCTACATCTGTTGCTACAATTTCTTTGTAGCCCTTTGTATCTACACACATTAATTCTATTGGAAGAAGAGCAACATCTAAAAATTTGACATAGATGAAAACTGCAGAGAAGAAGCATGCAAGGCCTAAACAACCCGCCAAAAGGAAGTAGGTTCAAATAGAAGAGATTGTAGAGAAAGAAGAAGGAGATGAAGACACCTCTAAACTAAAGAAGAAAGATAAAAAACTAAGAAAACTCCACCGATGGCACCTCCACATAATCCTCTCCAATTAGAGGCAATCTTCAATGGGATTATGTATCATGGCATGCTAAAGGAAACAACGGTTCATCTAGATATGCCTCCTACAGATCAGAAAACCATTGAGAAGGCAATAGTGATGTACATGATAAAATATAATGTGTCTCTAAGTGACATTATAGAAAATGTTTCAGAGAGTCTTACTTAGGCTCTAAGGTAGAAGAGAGAAAGGGCCATAGAAATGGATGAAGAGCTGAGACAACAAGCTCTTGGCAAGTTTAGATCTTCTATTTCTCAAAAATAAAAAGATAAAATATGCCAAATGCAAGCTCATGAGCTAAGGACAAAGCATAGGGTAGATGTCCTTATGAGCATGAGGAAGGAGGACAAAGATAAGATATAGAAGGAGACTGAAGAAGTAATAAATAAAATTCTTGAAGAAGTGAAAGAAGTTGATAATGTGGAGCAACCACATATGTCTCCACCCCACATTACAACATCTCCTCCACATAACATTAATCAATATAATCCACAAGAGGAGCAAGAAGAGCTGCAAGTTGCATAAGATGAAGGAAATGCATATCTTGATCATAATGCTGTAAATTGTAGTCCTCCGAAAAATATAGAGCAACAAGGTAACCCTGATCTGCAAGAGGAGCAGGTAAATAGTGGTATAGGGGAGAATTCTGAGAAAGGATAGGAAACATCTTCCTCATTCTCCTATAGATTAATCAAGGAGTTCTTGGTGCAAAAAGTACAAATTCAACCAATGGTTACTTTGTAATTGTTACAACTGCCAGTGCTTGATGGACAAGTTAACTTTTCTAGCATATCTCCTCTCCACAAGTTACAACTAGGAAATATATTTCAATCCACTGCAAGGCAAGAGATTCTTCAACAACAAGTTGAGGGTGCTAAATCATTGGAGGAAGCAATAAAGATAATTCAGGATGAATTGGTCGAGGAAAAAAGATCCATATTTTCCTCCCACACAATAGATGAAGCTTTTACAGGAGTCTTTCAAAGCTCACCCATCTTATCTAGAGAAGCAGGTAGAGCAGAGGGTGATTGAACAAGTAAACATCAAAAGAATGGTTGATGCCTCCAAGATATGTGCTAAGGAACATAGTAAACTACAAGAGAATATGAAAAGCATTAAAAAATGCTTAGAGGATGCTAATGTGTTGTATCAATTTTTTTTGAAATGGACAACAACTATAAAGAATATAAAGGATCAAAGTGACTCTATTGAGTCACAAATAACTCAGGTGGCCAATATATATGATCCAATGAAGGATAAATATGGTGCTACAAGGGAAAAAATAGAAAGTCTACACTCCCAACTAAAGCAACTTCTAGACCAAAGAGAGCAAAACAAAGGAGAAATTGGTTAGTGAAGGGGAGTTGCGAGTCTGAAGTTATCATCCTTGACTGAAATTTTGATAGAAGCAAAAAATGTTATTCAAAAATTAAAGGTGCCAAATACTTTGGAAGAAGCAGAAGAATTTTATATTCAACTTGAAAGCCAAATGCACATTCTATCTTCTGCAAAGAAGTACTGGGATACAAATCTTGCCCAGTTAAAGGTAATTTATAAGAATATTTTGCCTTCTAAGTAAATAGAAGATTTGTTGAAGGTAAGACAAATTTTGATGCTGTGTAAATATGCAGAGAATAAGAGGAATAAATAGTGCTATTCTTGACTTGCACAAGGCACTACATAAGGAAATTGAAGAACAATTTTGCTACATTAGTTTTGAAGTAACAAAGGCTACTTCTTAGGGGGAGTGAACTGATAAAGAATAATAAGATTTGTACAAACAGGGGGAGCCTATATGTTTCTACCGGCACAGAGGAAGACCACAAGCCCTTTGCCCTTTATGTCAAAGGGGGAGAAATAACATATCAAGTTGGTGTTTCCATCAATTAAAAAGGGGGAGATTGTTGCATATGTTGTCATTGATGTCAACTAAGTAGTGACATGTTAAAGGAGAAAATCAAAGGTGTGATGATGATCAATATCATCTGTACATAGTTGTACCTTATCTTTTGAAGTTCATGTGTAAGTTCATGATAAGTGTATCTTGTCAATATCCTTGATGAATTGTGTTGATAATGAAAGTCTTGGAAGTTATGAAGTCATGTGACTCGGCGTTGGATAAAGAAAGTTGCAAAAAGTTTGAAGAATTTTTTGTTAAGTTCAAGTTAGGAAAGGTATCACAAGCTCAGGAGAATGCACTACATTTTACCGCAATTAATGTTATAGGCTTACAGATAGAAAATATATCTTGTGATTGCTCCCAAGTATGTGTGGCTCAAATTTTAGATCATGAACCATACAAGAGTGTTTTAGAGTCAACAAATTGAAGGTAGTCGTGAAACATGGTAGTTGTAGTCACTAAGAGATTGTCTAATGCTCCACACTTCTTCGCTATTGAAGATATGGTCATGCGATTTGGAGGATAGTTCAATATAGATATGAGTATGTATGTTCCAGATTTTTAGTGCATAAGTGTTACTGCAAAGTTTTTCAGAGTTAGTAGAATAAGAACAAGTCAAGTTCTTGTGAATGGTTGCCTAAGGTTGGTCAATAGGTGATTTAATGACTTGCGCCAACAAGTTATTGCTTGAAACTAAGTAAAGAGATGATGAGAAGCATGCTTGAGACTAGTGTTCTCTATGAAAATCGTAAGTTGATATTTGTTCTCCCCCTATATTGCAGTTGGTCTGGAATTGATATTTTGGGTGTTTAAGTGTTTGCGCTAGCATGAAATAGCTTGAAATAGTAAAAGGAGAGTATATGAATGTTTGGAAAGGCATATAATGTTCATGAAATAATCCACATGATGTTATTTTTGTTCCTTCGATACCGCCTTTGATCTGGAGCTAATATAAAGAAGGTTAAGTGTCTGTTGGGCCGATTTGGTATGTTGAGATGATTGCGCCAAGTGTTTGAAAGTGTGTGCTAGTATGGAGATGTGTGCTAAGATAAAATAGGTCATGATTATCTCTTGGTTTGAACTACATTTGATTTCTACTTCTTGTAGATGTCTTGGGAGCCGATAATCATGGCCGTTGCACGTCTCATGTTACACGTTTCATCTTGGCTGACAAAGGAGATTTTTTTTGAAGTGTAGCAGAGGACATAAATGTAATATTAAGATTATTGAAAGATGTATGCGAGATGTGATGTGTGTTAGAAAGGATAATGTGCAAATAAAATAACAACAAAAGTTGTTTTGATAATGAAGTGTAGAAATGATCAGTTCAAGCATGGTAGCTGTGATGTTGCTACAGAAATAGTGGAGTTAGCTATGATGACAAAAAAGAGGTATTTGATGATAATTTGATGTTTCAGATCTTGGTAGAGTGGTTGTGCAGAAGTAAGGCAGTATTGCAAAGTTTGGAAAGGTCAGCAGAAAGTTGAAGTAGTCTATTTTGTGAGTCAAATAAGTATCTTTGTACAAAGGTTGTAGTCTCATTCGTGTAAGTGTTGTAGTACTTGAGGGAGTTTCAGCTTCTTTTGGGTTGTAGCCCATAATTTTTTTTGTAAATCATATTTTTCATTTGTGAGGCTAGATTTGGACAGTAGATGCAAGCAACTTGCTCACCGTGGTTTTTCCCTTCCAGGGTTTTCCATGTAAATCTAGTGTCATGGTTGTATGCTTCTGCTTGTCATGGTTTAAATGTTTTCATTTTATTAATTGCTATTGGAAATGAAAAATTTGATTAAGTACTGATTCATCCCCCTCTAAGTACTTCTATATGTTCAACAGTATGTGTAGTAGCCATATACTCTAATTTTATGGTGGAAAAAGAAACAATTGGATTAATTTTACTCATGCAACTCATTACACCTCCAAATAGAGAAAATATAGTCACTAGTGGACCTTCAACTATCCAGGTCACTTGAGCAATATGCATTAACAAATCATTGTATGTCTAATGACTTGTCCACTTCATTGGTACCATGATAACCCAAATTGTAATAAGAAGATCCAAAAAATACATAACTACCCTTTTAATGAAAATATTATGCTCTCTTCCATGGTTAGATATAAGCCTACTCAAAACTCCCGCTACTTGAGCAATAATCTAGTTTAGTACAAACTATTGAGTATATCAAACTAAAACAAATATTGTAAGAAATAATATAAATTCCCTCAAAAAAATCATAAGATTCAAGAGACATATCTAAGGTATGTTTATTACCAACAAGAAAATAAATAATCACTATCTTACATTCACACTCATATTGAACTATCACAACCAATAGTGACATAGTATGATGGTTAAGTTGTTGTGATGTTGTTCTTGCCATCAAGGTTCAAACCCCATTGGGGTGTAATTGTTGAATGTTTAAATTACGGATGAGGTCTCCCGTTTGTGACCTCACCGGTTCATAGCTTCGGGTCAAAAGCGTTTACCCCTTATAATAATATTGAACTGTCACAAAATGGTATCCACATACTTAATCTAACTCAACCAAAAAGTTTTGTGTACTCATCCTCGTTGATATCCATCTCAAAAATATTTTTTTCCCCAAGTACTTCAAGTCAAATGTGCCAAAAAGCTATATTTTGAGCTTACTAATCAATGCTTTTTTGTTACCAATAAATAGCATATCATTTACATATAAGATAATAATCAATATCTGATCATCAATAATCTTAATATAAGAATAATGATCTTCCTCGCTCCTATCAAAACCCACTTTCAATGAAAAGGCATCAAAATTATGGTATTGCATTTTGGGTGATTTTTTTACATCATACATTGATCATTTCAACTTGCAAACCAATTGTTCCTTTCCCTTAATGACAAAATTATTAGGATTTTTTCATAAAAATCTCCTCAAGATTCCCATGCAAGAAAGTATTTTTGACATATATTTTCTCAATTTTAAAATCATAAGTTGTACCAATGGATGAAATGAATCTAATAGAAAATAACTTAGTAATAAGAGAGAAAATAATGCAGTTCAAATTTGCGAGTCTTATTAGACTGGCAGATTTCGCAGACGACAATAGATTTAATGTGACAATTTCATTTATCAATTAACTTAAGTTAAAAATTCACACCTAAAATTCACAGCCAAAACAAAATTTAGTTCCATGCATACCATGTAACAAAATTCAAAATAATTTGAATTCACACACCATTATACAATTCAAAATATGGAAAGATATAATGAACAAATTGAATGCAAATCAATTTCATTATATGATCAATAGGTCACAGGTTAATAATTTAAATTTACATCTGCATTTTTTTGGGTCTTACAATACAATTTCATTATTTCCCCTGTCACACCTTATTCTCCTCAGTTACTCCTGCTGGTTGAATTTTCTTCTACTCACCTCTGCTCTGATTTTTCTACCTAGAAAAATATATATTCATTATTATTATTTCAAAATTGATGCACCCCTGTATTCTATCACTCCATTTCTATTTTATTTAAATCTTCACACAACCATTCATTCCTGGCCATGACCTGTAGCTGCTCATTATTTCATTTTAATTTTTAACCAGTCCCATTACATGGCGCCTTCATCACTCTTCAATCTACATTTCCATTTTTTTCTCCTTACTTGGCAACTTGTTTTCCTATCTGCATACATTTCATCTCATTTTATTCTGCACCATTTTCTACCATGGTGCAACTCCCTTATGCTGCACTTTGGAATTTTTATATATGATGAATTTATCTTTTGGCTACATTGGCTTTTATTCCTCCTTTCCAGACCCTCAATGCTGCCCCTTCCTTCTTTTTCTTCTATGTGCATTTTATTACATTTTAATTTTAAATTGTCACACTACATGGTGCGATCTGGGCCTATTAAACAATTTTTTTGGTTTAAATTATTATTTCACTCTCCAATCAGCTACACAACTCTTAAACTTCTACTCTATGGCTCTCTCACTTCTTCTAATCTATGTTGAATTGTCTCTTCCTATTCCTTATGCACCTTTAAGTCACCAATTTTATTTGCCTTTAAAATGGATCTAGTCAATTTATTCAACATACCAGCAACTTATCAATTTTGATTAAAATTTATTTGGTAATGAAATAAAATGGAGAAAGCTACACTCAACCATTGGAACATATAATCAATTATTCTATGGTTAAAATTGACTTTTGAAACTAACTTAAACGCCATCCCAAAAATTTAAGTCATACTAAAATAAATAGACCAAACTGAAATATTTTTGGGTGATACAGATCGCCAGTACGCCCAGATGCTCCTACATCAGAATATTTCACCAAAATAAACTCTCTTTCTTTGGGAGTAGCCTTTGGCCACTTGTTTAGCCTTGTACCACTCTAATAAACTATCTATATAAAATTTATTTTTGTATGCACACTCGTAACCAATGAGGTCTCTTCCCTCAAGAAAATTGATAAGATCCTAGGTATCACAACTATTCAAGGTCATCATCTCCTTCTATATGGCCTACATCTAAGACTCACTAACTTCAAAGAGAGACTCCTAGAAAGATCTATATTTATCTAGTACTCAACAAAGCCAATACATAACAAAAATCTAGTGGTCTATATTGTCAACTAAATTCTAGTATATTGTGGACCTTTGCAAGGTAGAAGTAATGAGCTCTACTTATTATTCTATGCGATTATTCTACACATCATCATCATAACTTTCTAAATTCTCTTCTTCTCCATCCTCTAATACATTCGATTGTTCTTCCATGTGCATCTTTTTTTTTTCTATTTCTTTTCAAGGTGCACTATTTTTGTTTTTTCCATTTCCTTTGCTTATTCTTCACTTGAATAAACTCTAAAATAATTGAAAATCACATTTGTTGAAAAAATATTGTTTAGATTGGAGGATCCCGAAGTTTATAACGTTTGAAATTCTCACTGTAAACTGAAAAAGACACATTTCTAAGCTTTTGGATCTACTTTAGATAATTTTTCCTAAGGAGCATAAATATGATACTCAACCAAATATTTAAATTTGACATTGAAGTATTTTTACTATTCCACACTTTATAAGGAGTTGAGAAATGTGATCACTTAATAAATGATAAATGATAAAAAATTTATACAACCTCTACCCAAAATCACTGATATAGCTACTGACCACTTATAATAATTTTAACTCTTTCCATTAAGGTTTGGTTCATCTTTTTTGCTATCCTTTTTTTTGTGAGTATAAGTTGTAATCTTCTACTAAATAATACCCACATGCTTAGAAATTTTATCAAATTTCTTGGAATAATATTCCCCACCTTTTTTAGATCTCAACATCCTTATCTTATAATCTATTTTCTTTTTTGTTAAGGCTTTAAATTCCTTAAACTTATTAAAATTTTAAAATTTACAATGCATACAATAAACTTAGGTATATCTAAAGACATCATTGATAAATACAATTTAATAACAAGATTTACCCATAGAACCAACATCCATAGGACCAAACATATTCAAATGAATAATTTCTAATAATATCTTAGCTCTATTGCTTCCAACAAGAAATGGATATTCTGCTGCTGCTTTTGTAGACTCTGTTCTTGGGTTGGATGTCCCACCTCCTGCTGGGGGTTCTTCTGGCTGAGTGAAATATTTTTCTGAGGCTGCTAAGGTGGGTGCTCGCCCCCTACTCTAGTTCGTCGACCTTTGCCCTGTGCTCGAAATTCTCCTATGGTGGTCTGTGGTTCTAAGGTTGTTAAGAACGAGGTTTATTATTTGGCGCAAGGTGTGGTCTGTAGGTTTAATGGCCTGTGGCCTTCCCTCCCCGATCTTCATACTTGGATGGGTAACTCCTAGAAGCCGTTGGTCTCTGGGGAGATTGAGCTCTACCCTAGTGCTAGGGTTTTTTTTATTGCTACTTTTGCTTCCTCTGCGGAGAGAAACTGTGTGTTGGACAGGGGGTGG
Organism: Sequoiadendron giganteum; assembly: GCA_007115665.2. NCBI lineage: Eukaryota > Viridiplantae > Streptophyta > Pinopsida > Cupressales > Cupressaceae > Sequoiadendron > Sequoiadendron giganteum. The sequence goes on along the minus strand of CM021101.1, from coordinate 562,581,141 downwards.
ATGTGGGGTATTCATTCTCTGTCCATCAAGCCTTAATCTCGCTCATTTAATCACCTTACGGAGCCGTTGAACACCAAACCAATTTGGGTCCGTCTACCGAATCTCCCCCTCCAATTTTGGGAGGAATCATGTTATGAAGCTATTGGGAACACCATTGGACATTTCTTAATGGTGGACTCTACAACTAGGGAGCTTGGGCATACTACGGTAGCTCGGTTGTTAGTCGATTTGGAAATCTCCAAACCTCTCCATGGTGATGTGGTCTTGCTGGTGGAGGACAAACCTTGGAAGCAACTCTTGGATTATGAGGGTCTCCCCTTTCGTTGTAGGAGTTGCTTTTCAGTGGGTCACTTGGCCTTTGCTTGCCCTCTTGCCCGCCGCAAGGGCGCTGCGACTTGGTGGAAGGATGCTCTCTCAGACCATCTCACTGTGGGTTCTCCTCCTTCGGGAGTTCCTTCAGTTAGTTCCTCTTTGGAGGTTGACCCTCTCGTGACTACCTAGGACCCTCTTCCAGCTATCCTTTCCGCAGAGCCTTCTGTCGTCTTTGTTCCATCAGAACCCTTTGTTGTCACTATTCAGTCAAAACCTGCATGTCCTTCTTTGTTCAACTCTGTTGGACCTTTATTTGCTCCTATCTCCACTGCTTCGCTTCCGGCTCCCTTGCTGCGTGGTGGCTCCTCTCCCGGGGTGGCTATTGTGGATCCGCTCCCCTCGGCTTGCTCATTGGTTCTCGATTCTGAGCCTTCCTGGTCGGTTGTACTGCGGAAGAGGAAGGGTTTCCCCAAATCCGTTGCCTTTTCACAACCTCATATTCAGGGAGTTAGTTTAGACCCCTCTGTTTTGGGGGTTGTCTAATTTTTTTGGTTGTTCTATAGCTGACGGTCAACTGTTTATGTTTGTTCTTCTAGTTCAAGTTTTGTTTGAACTATGCTTTCCTTTGGCCCTTTGGGCTTTCTATGTGAAGGGTACACCACCCTGTAAATGTTGCTTATCTTATAAAAAAAAGAAATGGATCTCTATTCTATTTTCTAAACACACAATGCTCACATAAATCATTTTTAATAATAAAATAATAATAAAAATTGTCAACCAAATTTTTATTAATAATGGACTTAAGATATTTTCCCCTTATATGACACAAATATTGGTTCCACAATATACATGCATTTTTAGTTCTAGTTATATTGGAAAAATTCTAAGAAATGGAGGTATTAAGCCTAAAGAGAGTCCTAAACTAGGATCCTCTAGCAATCACCAAATTCCCTCTTATCAACTTGCAACTAGACTTGATAAATGTCACATGTACTCCAAAATAATTCATCTTGGATACAAAAAGTAAATTTATTACAATACTTGTAATATGTAAAACATGATCAAGGGTTTTAATCCTTCCATCATTGAAACACAATTATATCTTTCCCTTACCAACTATATTCTTAGAAATGTTGTCCCCAAGGAAAACCTCTCCTCCATTGTATGCTCTATATGTAAAAAAAACACTTATTGAGAGAATTCATGCAGTAGTAGAAAATTAAATTAATAATCCAAGCATCATTGTCACCATCATTAGATGATTTTTTTATATAAGAATATAAAACCCTTTTTTCACAATTCCAACAATTTACTCCAATCTTCCTTGGGGTCTTAGATCTATCCTTGTTCTTATCCCTTTAGGCCCTCTTTCTTTGGACCTACTTCATACATGCAAAACAACTTTTGAGCTTTCATTCATAGATTCTCTTCTTATTCCCTTTGAAAGGAGATTAGTAATGGTATTGTTTATATTTCACTTTGCACCACTACTATCCATGGTAAAACTTAGATTTTCCTAAGTTTTTGGGTAAAGAAAAAACTAAAAAGATGCTTTCATATTTCTCAACCAACTTAACGTCTAGAGAAGCAATCTAACTTATAATAAAATTAAAAATATTTAAATTATCTATAATAGAATCACCATATTTCACATTTAATGAATATAACTATATTTTGAGATATAATTTATTCTTAAGACTTTTAGTTTGATAGATATTACATATACTTTTTCACACCTTGTGTGTAGTAGTCTCCAAGTAAAATAATTTAAGAGGATAAAACATGTAAGACACAAATGTATGGTTCATCATGCCCTCTTGTCTAGTTTTAACCAATATTCATCGAACACATTTGATGGCTTCTTTTCTTTTGAAAATTGTAACCATTGATCTCTTGCTTCAAAGAGATCTCCCATCTTCAACTACCACATCTCGTATCCAATTCATCTTGGGTTTCCACGTACATTTGGTGTTCTCTTGTGTGTTTGGTGCTGCTATGTTTTGTTTGTTTATGCTTCAATTTCTTAAGTGGGGTTTGTTGTGAAGAATCATATATAACTATAGAAAAAGTTAAAGAATCCCATAATTGTTTAGATCTACTGATTCACCCCCCTCTCATTAGATTGTGTTCCCTTCAGGATTGCATTCATAAATTCTAAAATCTATCCTCGAGGGTGGATACAATTGTAGAGGAGAAATTGAATCTTTTTCTTGGGTAGTCTCAAGGATAATATCCAACATGAGGTATTAATGTTTAATCCTAATTCTATATCTGAGTCTTTTATCTTAGCATGCAAGGAAGGGGAGAAGTATTTAATTCCTATAAGGCAAAGGGTTAATGGGATTAGATAGAAATTCTTGTAAGCACAATCATTCACTCAGTCTACTAGATTGACACCACAACAAATTGAGTAGAAGAGAGAAAAATGGTAATGTTTCAATACTAATGATAGAAAATACAGTCGAGGAATTAAATGTGAAAAGAAATTGTTTTATATTGAAAGTATGAGTGAGGAAGAAGAGAAACCAATATTAGAGGGTGACAAGGATTTAGATGAGGAATCACAAGATCCCTAACCAATTATTTATTTTCATGCACTCTCAAGTTTTGGCACCCCACAAACTCTCAAGGTAACGGTTTCTTAAAAGAGAAACGACTTTGAATAGACTTGGGAAGCACTCATAATTAGAAAAAAGTTGGGTACTTGTCTAAATTGTTTTACGTATCTAGCTCCAAAGTTTTAGGTCCTAATTGTAGATGGGGGCATTGTTGGTTATTCTAGGAAATTCCATAGCATTAAATTATCAAGGGAGATTATCATCTTGATTGTCCAATATTTTCTATCTCCATGGGTGTAGTAGATATTGTTTGGGGAGTATAGTGGCTTACTACCCTAGGAACAATTAAAATTAAATTTTAGGAACTATTTATGATATTTTACTTGGAAGGGAAGATAGTAGAGCTAAGAGGGTTGCATGCAAAGTCCTCACAAATGGTAAGCTCTCATCAAATGCAAAATTTTCTTAAGAAGTTGATGGATTTGTGCCCCAATTATTTTCATAAGCAACCTCTCAATCAAATGCTCCTACTCATCCAAATTTAAAAGTAATTATAGATCATCATTTAATGGTTTTCAGATATATGTCTAATGGATTGGATCCTAAGAGGGATCATGATCATGTTGTACAATTAGTGAGCTAGGAATTCAACCACCCAAAATTAGGCCTAAAGTTACCCATATATACAAAAAATAGATTGAAAATATTGTTTAGGAGATTCTAGAGATAAATATTATTAGGCATAGCTATAGTTCTCACTCCTTTCTCATGGTGATGGTGCATACAAAGGATCAAAATCCGTTCATGTGCCCAAACTATAGAGTGCTCAACATGTACACCATCAAAGATAAGTGTCATATTTCAATCATTGATGATTTACTAGATGAAATGAATGGAGCTATATTTTTTACAAAGCTAGATCTTAGATCAAGCTATCACCAAATTTGAGTTAAAGAAGATGATATTCCAAAGATAATATTTAGGACTCGTGAGGGTCATTATGATTTTATTACGATGTTATTTAGTCTTACTAATGCACCATCTACATTTCAAAGTTTGATGAACTCCATATTTAAGAAAATATTAAGGAAGTTTGTATATTATTTTTGATGATATATTGATTTATAGAAAGACATGAGAGGAACATTTGCAACATGTAGATCAAGCATTACAAGTTCTCAAAGATCACCAACTCTATGCTAAGCCTTTCAAATGTGCTTTTTGTCTCAAAGAGGTGGAGTACCTAGGACACATAGTATTACACAAAGGAGTAAATATTGATCCTAAAAAAATTTAGGCTATTATAGAATGTCATGTTCTCAAAACCATTAAAATATTGAGGGGTTTCCTTGGACTAACTAGGTACTATATAAAAAACATGAAGAACTATGGCCATATAGTAGCACCCCTCACAACAGTATTGAAGGATTCTTTTCAATGGAATAAGTTATCTAGTTTATGTTTTGAGATATTGAAGGAGGCTATGTGTACTACATTTCTTGTTACTCCAAACTTCACTAAGGATTTTGTTGTGGAGTATGATGCTTTAGATAATAGTATAGGAGTAATTCTCATGTAGGAGGGTCATCCTATTGCTTTTGAGGGTAATTAATTGAAGGTTGAGAATCAAATCAAACCCATTTATGAGAAAGAAATGCTAGCTATTCTTCACGTACTAAAATATTGGAGGTCATATGTAATACACTTTTTTTCAAGAATAAAATTGGATAGATTTAACATATCAAAATTAATTTTATATGGAATTAGATTTATTAATTTTTTTTCTTAATATTAAATATTATAAATGATATTTATAACTTAAATACAAATGCACATTTTTTATCAATAATAATTAGCTTAAGACTTCAGCACATTAAGAACACCATCCTTAATACATAAATTAGCATCCAGTAGTATGAATATGACTAGAAAGGAACAAATAACATATTTAAATAATTTAATTAAATCAACTCCATCTCATTTATAATAAAAATATCTTTGAATAATAACAATTTAAGTACTTATCTAAATCAAAACACTTGGAAATGTCACTCTCACCCTAGGAAGATTTATGGCATTAGCTCTCATAGCTATGGCACACCTGGAGGACTTGTGTAAAAACATGATACATGCCTAATCGTACAAAAATGTGTTCCTCCTCACAAAAAAATGTGTGCCTACTTGTGCAAAAACCTTAGCTAGGACAATCCTCGGTATACTTTATACCTTGTGAATTCGACACACCTATGTGTCTCTTCTCCAATGCCCATATCTCACTAAACCATCACATCTTTTCACAAAGGTTTCCTTTAATTATTATTTAATAAATATAATTATTCCACTCTCTTAAAATATTTTTTATAAATATTCTCCATTAATCTTCATTTTAACCAAAGGATCATATTATCCTATATTTTTCTATCCCCCTTTAATAATTTCATAACTTTCTTTTCACTTTGGGTAAAATGTTCCATAACACCATATCTAATGGGAAGATAATTCAAAGTTAAGATAGATCATGATAGCTTAAAATAATTTTTGGAGAAAATTTTATCTTTTGAAGAGCAACAAAAATGGGTCACTAAGATGCTGGGGTATGAATTTGAGATTGTATATAAGATATGGAGAATATTGTGGCAAATGAATTATCTAAAAACATATGGAGAATATTGTGGAAAATGAATTATCTACAAAGGATAACAAGGATGAAGCATTACTATGTGCCATTTCAATATTATAATCATATCAAGGGTAGGAGAAGCCAAAGAAGAATGGAAAAATGATGTTGCTACAAGGAATCTCTTTCAATAGTTGTACAAATTGATCCCAATAGTTCAAATAAGTTTTTTAGAAGGGAGGTTCTTTGTGATATAAAGAGCAATTACACCTTTGTAATAATTCCACTCTTAAAAAAAGATTCTCATAGAGATTTATGATTCTCTAGTTGGTGGTCATTTATTTTTAAAGACATATCATCGATCAAGTAAGAATTCTTTTCAAAAAGGCTAAAAGGGGATATTCAAAAATTTGTGGTAGAATGTTTGTTTTCTCAAAACAATAAAGATGAGACAATTAATAAACCTAGTCCTGTGTAGCCCTTAATTATTCTTATCCAGTGTTAAGGAAAAGGTCTCCATGGATTTCATCATTGGCCTTCCAAGATCTATCTAAAGGAATGAGTGTCATCATGGTAGTGGTAGATCGCATCACTAACTATGCCTATTTTATTGAATTATCTCATCATTTTATAGAAAACACATTGGCAAAAGCATTTATGGAGAATATTCAAAAGTTACATGGTACTCTTAATGTTTGTCAATGATTGTGATCCTTTTTTTACTAGTAACTTTTGGATAGATTTATTCTCTTGTTTAGGGTAAAAGTACAAAGCCATGCCACACTTTTGTAAAGGAAACAATCAACACTGATCCAACTTTTAAACATGAATCACTAAAAATTGACATATATGTTTTGAATTTTGAAATGATGTAAACTAATAAAATGTGTATTTTTTAGTATAATTTATATGTTTTTATTTTTTGAAAAATTATATATATGTTTTGAATTTTGAAATGATGTAAACTAATAAAATGTGTATTTTTTTAGTATAATTTATATGTTTGCATTTTTTGAAAAAATATAAAAAATATTTGAAAATAATTTTCTAATAAATTGACACTATAATTTAGTTTTTGATAAAATGATGAAAAATGAAGTTACATGACATTGATCTTTCTATGGTAATCTTTTTCTTTCAATTTTTTTGTGTATTTATAACTTGAAATTTTAGTGCATGAATTTTTTTTTTTCGATTTTGATAAATATATATTTTTAAATAAATATCAAAATGTGCATGTATTAAACTACAACTATTTCCATTTGACATCAACTTTCATATTAACTATTTATCTAAAACAAAAAAAAATATACCATTTTGATATAGATTCTTTTATCTAGTGCATCATATTTTTTTCATTTTTTTTAATAAGTTTTAGTATTTTTTCTACGCATGGTAATCAACCTAATATTTTTTGTTGATAACCTAATTTTAGTAAAAATAAAAAATAAAATATAAATAATAATTAAACACACTCTCTCTCTCTCTCTCTCTCTCTATATATATATATATATATATATATTTGAAAACTACACTTATGGATCTACAAAAAGGTATTTTATATTTTTTTTTAAATGTTATTTACATGAGCAGGAATGGTTGAAACACCAAGTTTTTCAAATTATTTATTCTTTTGGTAAATTAACCTCAAAGTGGTACTACATATGCATTTAGCCAATAATTTTAGTTAGAAAATTTGTGGACATATCTAACTTAGCTAGAATGAATCTTACAAGATCATATGTTTTACCAAAATTGATTTTTAGTTAGAAATAATTAAATTCACTTATGCTAATAAGTTGGCCGAAAGTGTGACACAACTTTGAGCTTTTATCCTTTAGTTACTTAGTTGGCTCATAGCTCTTCATATCATCCTCCATCTAATGGGACAATTGAGATTGTCAATGTGTTTGGAATGATATCTACGTTGTTGCATTTCAAATAAACAATCTCAATGAGTAGATTGGATACAACTAGCAAAATGGTGGTATAATTCTTTCTTTCACAATTCATCAAAAATGTCTCCATTTATGGAACTATATGGATACCATCCTCCATCCATCTCATGATCATTGAGGGTAAAACTAAGAGTTCAAGTTGTGGAGGACCACACGAATCATCAACGATAGGTACTTTTAGGACTCAAGGATAATTTGACCATGGAATGAAACATTAGGCTAACCAACACCACATTGAAAGGATTTTTGAAGGCAAGGACTAGGTTTTCTCAAAATTATAGCCTTATAAGAAAATATCCCTAAAGCAACAAACAAATAACAAGTTGTCCTCAAAATATTGTGGTCCATACTCGATTATGCAAAAGATAGTCAATGTTGCCTACAAGCTTGAGTTAACTCCAACAACTAAGATACATCTAGATACATCGGGCATAATATTCCTACACAAGTAGTATTACCAGAGCTAGATGAAGAAGAAATAATCATATTGAAGCCAAAGTTAATTCTTTAGGTATGCAAAAAGAAACTGAGAATTAGGACACTCATTGAGTATCTCATTTAGTGGAAGAATTTACCAATTGAAGATGCCAAATAGGAAGATGAAGAGTTCATCTAGAAGCATCTACACTTGATTAGCAATAAGGGAAAAACTTCTCTGAATATGGGGGCTTGCTATGCCCTTAATCCCAAAGTGTGTATAGGGTTATGAGTAGTCAACTTGTGGCTACCTTAACTCTTAATTAATTCATATTATCATTATTATATTCTTATTTAGTTAACTAGGTCAACCTAGGAATTATATGTTGTTGTATAGCCCAGTCTGGGTGATATCCTAGGCATAAGTAGAGTATATATAGGAGGTAGCGAGTCTTGTTTGATCATCACATTGTGAATTGTGTTTGAGAATTGGAGATATTTAGAGGTTTTCCCCTTGAAGTGGCTTGTTATTCTTAGTTATTATCAAGTATTTGCAAAATATTTTATATATTTATATTCCTCTTTTGTGCAAGTTATTTCAATACATATTTTTTTGAATTCTTTCGATGGTACCCTTTTTAGAATATAAATAAAAAAAATCATACTTTTTCACATAATTAATTAGGTGTATTTGATGACCAAGCATATCATAGATTTCACCATTTATTTGATGGTTCAATTATTTCTTTTTGTTACTCTATTCTATTGAGAATACAAAGAAGTTAATTATCTATTTATCCTACATGCACCACAAATATTTTCAAATTATTTGTTTATGAATTCAGTTCCATTATTAGTTCTAAGAGTTTAAAATTTTATAATTAGAACAATTTTTAACAAGGGATTTAAATTCTTTAAATTTTGAAAGAAATTCATTTTTTTAAGGTAATATCCCCACATCAAATTCTAGTACGATCATCAATAAATGTAAGAGAATATATTGATTCATTGAGAGAAGGAACCTAAAAAGGATCCATAAGGTCACTATGGATAAATTCTAATGGTTTAAAAGAAGTTTGGACATGACTTTTGTTAAAAGGTAGTGTATGTTGTTTCCCTAGGAGGCATCCCTTATAGGTTTTTAATCTATTTTTCAATTTTGGGTGAATCTATTACAAGATTACGATGAAACATAAAATTAAGGATTCTAATGCTTAAATGTCATAATCTTTCACACCATAATTGTGTTTCAATTTTTATTTGTATAGATAGATAGTTTTATTTTGAAATATCATTAAAAATAAATAACCTATTTTTCTGAGCTCCCTAAGCAACAATAAACTTATTTTATATTCAATGTACCAATAATCTTTAAGAAAAATATTTTAATTTTTGAAGAATCTTTTGTTATTTATTTTTGAAATAGAAATTTAAGTCTCTATGTCCTAGTTTACCACAATTATTACATTTTACTATGTTTATTTTTAATAGGTTTGTAATGATTTTTAGAGTGATTAGATGGGTTAAACTAGTTTTGAATTCCATTTTTTTAAAATGGTTTGCTTTTATGTTTAGTTAATAAGGCTTTTGATACTTTTTAAGATTTGATTTTGATAGTCACTTATTTTTCTTGAATAAGGAGAGCTAAAAGTATAGATAGATTAGGAAGATTATCTTTATTTTGATATTTAATATTTATGATAAAAATAAAATTTATAAACCATTCATGAATGCTCATTTGGGCTATAAAATATAATAGCATATCTTTTTGTCACATCCTCGTAAAAAGGACCTTTTGAAGTCGGATAATGTGTGGTCAAAGTAGTAAATGCAGGAGACAAACATCGTTAAATAAGAAATGTGTAACATGCAGGAAGGGGGTGTGGGTCAAAAGAAGGGCGTCTGGGCTATTAAGGAGGCATGGTGTCTCTTATTCTGGGAGTAAATATTGCAAGGTAAGATAAAATAGCACACAAATCAGTCATTAAACCCTCCCATGACCTCCATAAAGGCACAAAATTTCAAGAAATTGAGGACACCTTCACTCCATCCTGAGGGTGTGAAGAAAGAATAGATGGTGTGATGTGAACGGAAGGCAGAGAATGGCATGAGGAAGAGGAATTTTGTAGAAGAGGGTGGAGAAATAACATGGGAATGTAGGAATTTCATGAGGAAGAAAGCCAAAGTCCACAATCTCTGAGACCATCCTCTCTGCCTGCGATGAATATGATCTTTCAAATAGGCTACAAACACCATCAAAGCTAGAAGATTATCTTCATATGCAAGGAAAAGAGGAGGATGTGAGCAGTGTTTGAATGCCTTTGAAATGTGGTTCGTGGATTGTAATAGTTGCAGGTTATGCACATAACGGATTTTGTTGAAAAGGATCTAGCGAATTTCAACCACACACATTTGGTAGGCGAAAATATAAAGCCCACTTCATTTGACATCATCTCTGCCTACAATGAAATGGGATCATTTGAAGAGGCTATGGACATGCCTCAAAGCATTTTGATATAGAATTTTTATCAGAGAGGGTGGGTTGGCAGAGAAATAATAGATAGAAACAAGATAATGATGGTGTGCAGGGAAAAATAGAAGAGGTTGGACGAGATTGGAGGAGGGAGATTCAGAGCGTGGCACAACTGTTGAAGGCACATGAGTGTCGAATGTGGTCTCATGGAATGCAAAATATTACAAGATATGCACAAAATGGATTTGTTGAAAAGGCTTTAGAAACTTTCAAGAAAATGTTATTGGCAGCTCGGGCTTGAGTATTGTTCAGTTATGGAGTAAATTAAAGCTTCAGCTGCATGGAGGGGAGTTCCCTCGGAACATCACCATCATGTGATACTTTTTTCTGTTACGACTATAACAAGTCTAGCTTCACTGGTCAGCTTTTCTAATATCTGTCTTCTCCTATTGCTTAGAAAGTAATAAGAAAATAGTTAATAATCTTTTTTGTTGTAAGAATGTATGATAAATTTGATAAGGATACTCACTAGTTTTTAGGTGGTACAGTGATGTCCTATGATAAACTATGATATTATAGTTGGGAGTAATGAACTATGGTCATGAAGTTTTGATTTTGAATTGGGATATTGTGTTTAATGTATGAAGGTAACAAGGATGTCAAGATAAATTAGACACAATTAGTATTGATATCTTTTTCTTTTTGGGAAATTATATAAGATCTTTGGGTCACACATATAAAATGGAATGAAAATATTGTTGGAATTAGAACAAAACCCTTAGTTTCATTTTTCGTATGGTTTCATTTGTGGTAGTTTTGATGAGCTCTTACAAGTCCAAACAATTACATTTTCTATGACAAAACTAAGATATATGATAGATGCAATTTAACTTTAAGACAATTAATTATATATTTGTTGAATTAAAGTTCTCAAAATATTTTGAGTTACAAGTCTTATTCTTGGTCAAAATCTTGTACTTGACACATGTTGAAACCATGTGAATTTCTAGTAAAACGGAAGTGTGGCAATGCTAATTACCAAATGAAGTATTTAAATAAACCTAAGAATTGTGTTTCTCCAACTATTCAAAACCGTCACATTTCATGATTATGGGCTAAACCTTTAGGGTTAGATTATTTCCCTTTCCAAGGGTATGAACATTTTAATAGAGAAAGTAAAAGGTAATGTGCATTCTCATCTTAAGTTCTTACATGGAATAAGGTGACACAAAGTTTGAGGTTAGATCTATAATTGTATCAACCTCCTTATATTGTGTACTAGAAATAGGACTTAATGCAAGCTTCAAATTGTAATTACATAAAGACATTAGGGAAAATGACTTCTTGGAGTGGAACTAGAATAACACATTACTAAACCTATTTTAATGTTGTAGATTGATACTCCTAACAATCCTTCTCAAGCTAGTGGATACGAGCTTTATATGACTATGATGTTTATTGGCCTTTTAAGTACAATAACCCTGATAGGACAACTATCATGGGAACTAAGAGGAACCGTGATTGTGTTGGATGATGATATGTTTTGTAGGAATCATGGCTAAGGCCAAGATACACCTACATTGTAAGACCTATGAGACCACTGCTCTTGTTTAGATTCTTGTGATATTAGAAATATTTAAATAAGAGTGTTGGGGTTGTATCATAAGGAAACCAAAATGAGAAGGTAAATAACATTAAGAGATTAAGAATATATATTGCTATTGGATGTATACCTTGGATGTTGATCCAATGAATTTAGTGTTTCCAACCATCTAGAGCTAACTTGCATATTGACTATGCGTGGAGAAAACTTATAACTATTGTGTTATATGTAAATTTTGATTTTTTAATAATATTGTATGGTCTTATAGAGGCATGACATTCTAACGGATATTGATGTTAATCATTTAATATGATCGTGGTGATTGACCATATTAGCATAATATAATATTGTGAATAGATCTTGAGTATTGCTCCCCTTATTACTAGGAAATTTATCACATTCTCATACATGAATGTTAAGAGATTTCTCATTAGTATAATATTGTGAATTAAGATATCAAGAACCATTACACATGATTTCTAAGATTACCAAATCATGTGGTAAACATGTCATCACACTCTAAGCCTAAATAGAACCCTATGTTATAAACTATGTGGTATTATCATTAGGATGCCAAAAGTGGCATGATATCCTTGATAGGTAATTATAAGGGGTTTTGGGATAATTGATGAGCTTAGATAATAGCTATTTTTCTTTCATTGAGTTCATGACTTTTAGCATTTCAACCTGCCAAGTTTACAAATAATCCTAAAGACTTATACATCTTTTATATCTTTCATGCATCTTAAACCATACTTTAGTATGTGGAAATATAATTATGATATGATGGTATTTGTATGTGTGGATATATGAATGTTCATGAAATTTAGTATGATTCTATGCTTGATTTATGATTTTTAATGATGTGTATGCTTTAAGATGAAACTAAACTTTTGCAGCTAAAGAGGAAATATAACCCACAACAACTAGATTTATAGCCCGCAACATAAGACTACAATCAATTATAGGGGATAAGCCAAAATGCTTGAAACACGATAACTATAGGAAGGAATGGAGTTGACCATTGAATAGTCAATTGTGAGTCATCACCAACATCAAATAAGATGTCAGGAAGGAGTCTACTCTGAGTAGGAAAGCTTAATGATGTGATAGTTTGCATAGAGCATGCCTCTGTCATACTATTAAGGCAGAGTTATAGTTTGAATTCTCTTCTTCCATCTTTTCAATTATGGTTATCAATTACACAAACTAGTCTTCTCCCTATTCTCGAGGGAGAGTGGATGTATGCATTTATGTTCTATTTTTATTCCTTGTGTGAATACAACTCCTCCTGCACCTATACATTGGGAATGGTGATTGAGGAGGAAATCTAGTTTTTAGTTCTAGTTGTTGATTGCTTTAACAGATAATAATTTATTGTTGTTAGTCTTCTATTATATAGTTACATAATGGATATGCATCTCTAAATGGGAAATCTTCTGAAGATTCTTGTCAGACTATAATAAGTTTAGTTCTTATAAAATAAAGGAGTTTAGTTACTGTCATGATTTGTTAATTAGTAGTGCATATTTTATATCTCCTGTGGGTGCAACAACTCGAGAAAGGGCCACTCGAGGTACTACCAACCCATATTCTTTTCTGCATTAGATTAGATGTTATATTGTTGTATTCATTTATCTAAATTCTCACTTATATGTATGTGAATTCCATGAATGATGTACTATAACATGAATTACATTCTGTAACATTATGTTGAGTTAGTCTTTAGAGAAGTTAGGAGTCAAAAGTCAATAGTGTTTGTTAGTTGCAAGTTCAAATTCAGTATTTAGTAGTTACAATGTTAAGCAAATGGTTCATGTAGCATGAGCAACAAATTCATGTTATTTCCCTTGTTTTTCAATTTGATAGTTTATTTTCCTTTCCAACCTTTATAGTTTTCATTACATGTGTGACCACCTATGTTTCATCGATATAGGGTATAGTTAGGATCCTTGAATGCACATATAGTGCCAACATTGTCAAAAGCTTATGAGCCTTGGTTGATAATTTAATGAAGCCTTTGTGAGGGTTTGTTGAATTGTTCAATTAGGAACTTGTCCTCTGAATTGTGTGTCCAATCATGAATGCCAAATTGATTGAACATTAGAAAGGCCTTCCATTTTTTGTGTCATTGTTAGGGATGATGCTACACTCAAGATTCTCTTATGTAATTTAAAGCTTTTGTAGTTTAGTGTTTTTTCTTTCAACATTAGGGTAATTAGGTTTTAACCCACCAACAACAACACACTTTACTAACAATGTGCAGGAACCGTTGATCCAAAGAGTCATAATCATTGTATGCAGAGGCAATTAGACACTTTGGGAAGATTTATCCCCACATCACACAAAGCATTAGAGGATACTGGTGGAAAAAGTGAACAAAGCGCGGGTGTTCTTGAAGAAGAATCATCCCTGACACCATTACCTACACCAAATACAAAGGAGACTTCCCACATACACATTAACATCATGGATGATGCAACAGTTAAAGACCCATCAAAGCATGTAACCTTTGATTTCCACCTTGCCAACTAGGAGAGAGCAACTACTTTGAAGAACATGACTCCTTCAACATTACCTATCTTCTATGGGTTGGTTATGGAGGATCCAAAATACCTTCCTTTTTGAGTTTGATGTGCTATGAAAAAGTTATGATTATATCATAGATGCACACATGCTTAAATTATTTCCAACAACATTGAAGATGTTGCTTTGAGATGGCTTATGGGCTTGGGGAGATGATGTTCCAAATTGGAATTCCATGAAGATAAAGTTCTTGGAAAAGTACCAGGATTACTACAAAGGAATATATAGAAAGAGGTATGCCATCTTTAGGATGTCACAAAAGGAAGATGAATCCTTGGAAGACTAAATGGAGAGGTTTCAGTTCTACCTTAAGAAATCCCACCAAAATAGACTCTCTAATAAGTCCTTAAAGTTGATATTCTTGAGAGGGATTAATGAGGATTGCATGGATGCACTTAAACTCATTGGGGCAAGAGATATATCATAGGAACCATGTGAGGAAATTTTCAAATCATGTAGGAACTATTCAAGGTCTTTCACCAAGAAGGTTAGAGGAGACAAGACATCTTCCATTAACAAGTCACTCAATGGAGTCTCTAGAATAGAGCTGAGAAATATTCTATAAAATATGAAGGAGAATATCATTAGCCACTTGGACACACAATTAGACACCCTTCATGTGAAAAATAAGCAAGAAGAGGCATAAGCTACCCTTACAAAATATTACCCATATTATAGACAAAGAATGACTAATTGCAAGTGCAAGAAGGTGGCAAGTATCTCTGAAGATAATAAAGGGACATCAGACTTTCATGCATTGGAAGGTGGAGATGGAAAATTATTCTACATAGCTCAAAGTAAACCATGGTAGCCAAGACAAGGTATGCCCCAAGACCCTTTGAATTATAACATGTAATTTCCTAGTAACAATGCAAATTTTCCTAGCTAGAATTCTAAATCTTGGGCCAATATACAAAACAAAAAATGGTCAATACATCAATTCCAAATTGGAATCAACAACAAAAAACCATGCGGCCACCAAAAAATTACCAAGGATCTAACTATAATTCTCAATGGCCACCCCAACCAATGGCAACCTCAGTGGCAAAGAGGTTAGCAGTGGTAAAATCAAAACATGAGGGTAAACCCACAAAATTAGTTTACAATTCCATTGAGGAAGGGAAAATGAATTTTCAGATGGAAAACACTTTAGGGGGTTCACTAGGAGGGGGAGTTCGCTAGAACACCCCTTCTAGCGAACCCCCCTTTAGCGAACCCCCCTTTAATGGGTTTTCTTTTTTAATTGTATTTAAAGGGGGGTTTGCTAGAACCCTCTTTTTTGCCCTTCTCCCCCCTTTCTACAAAATTTTTGCCTTTCAAAGCTCGGGTTGAGGATGAAAATGGAGGAAACTTCACAAACCCAATTGGATGATGGTATTCCTTAGAATGAGCTATCCATCGAATATGATTTTAATATGTTTTGGTTTTATTATGTATTTTTTTTTTAGTTTGATTAAACATAGGTTTTTCACTGAAAATCAAGCTCTTTGTTCTACACATGGAAAAATAGTAGATTATCAAAAAAAAAATTTCAAAAATATTAGTGCACTAGATATTGATGTCCTTGATCCAACAAAAAAATTTGAATTTCAATACATACAAAAAAAGTTATGTTTTAGTTAGTAAATCATGTCTAAATTGTAACTAGTTTGACTTTGAAACTTAATTAAGAAAAAAATATTCAATGAAATTCCATGAAATCAATTCCATGGACTAGATATTGTAGTTACAAATCTAAATTAATTAATTAATTTTTTTTTTTATCCTTTATAGAAAAAAAGTTGTGTTAGCCAGTAACGTCACTATATAAAAATGGTGTTTACTGCTAAAAACTAGTATTCGATGGAGATGGAAAAAGAAGTGCAATCTGATTCCAATTTTTTTGAAAAAAATATATTTAGAATCTACAAAAAAAATGTCACAAATCACTAGTTTGCATCATCTTCAAATTCCTCGAAGTTTTGCCGCTATAGGTGCCTGATAGTGAAGATTTAGTTAAAAAAAATCACTTCAATGTCTAGTTTGGCCAAAAATTGTTGTTAATGAAAGGTAGCTTTGGTTAGATAAAAATGATGATTTTTGATTGCATCATCATCATCATTTATATGTGATCGAAATTACTCATCAAATAAACATTTCTGGAAAATAAGAATTTCGAATTTATGAGCATGAATAAAATTCAAAATAATAATTAATGTTCAAAGTTTGCATTATGTAAATCACAGGAAGTTAAATGCGGAGATGGTTATGTTAAGCATCAATTAGCATCGGTTGGCTATAGGAGACCCACGCCCTCAAGGGACATGTCCCATGAGAGGACGTGTCTCTCCTTGGAGGTGTGTATCTTCTTGGAGGTATGTGTCTCTTCCTTCCAATACATAACATGATAGCAAACCTTGATTGTAGACATCAAAATTAATAAATGTTTTGCAATCGACACATTCAAAATACAAAAAATAAAATCTGACTTAGAATTCTTACACAAAATTTCAGACTTAGGATTTCCATAGATTTCTTAGGATTCAAATTTGATAAGATTTGATTACATTTACATTGTATCAAAGCAAAGTTGAGTGAATCCAAATCAAATCTAGATATTAGATTGCTTAGGAAAATTCATATTTTTTAAATCGAATTCACATCACATTCTTCATAATGTCAAGTGTGATCAGATTTGAAGATCGTCTTGCAGGAGCAAACAACTTCACATCATGGAAATTTAGAATCATGATGATTCTTAAAGAGAATAAGTTAGACTCATTTGTGAGAGAAAACAAAAGGGAACCGGAGGCTGATCCTAAGAAAACTCAATGGATTGAGAACAATGAAAAGGCCATGAAAATATTAGTAGATGCAGTTAGGGATCATATAGTGCCCATTCTAGCAAAACATGAAAACTATATATCTAATGTTCAAATCCCTTGAGAACACCTATGAGATAAACAACACCAGTAGGACTCTTGCATTAAAGAGGTAAATCAACAATGTCCAAATAAACAAAGGAGAAACTATTAATGCATACGTCATGAGGATCATTGAACTAAGGGATCAATTATCCACAATTGGATATCAGATTGATAGCAAAGAGCTAACTCTAATTGCACTAGGAGGCCTACCAAACTCATGGGAGTCATTTGTTCAAGGAATAAGTGCGAGATCTAAACTCCCCAAGTTTGATAGGCTAATAACAGACTGCCTACAAGAGGAAACAAGACTCTCAACAAAAGAAAATAAAAAAAAGAACATAGATGAAGACATTCATGTGCTCAACACAAAATCTAATAAATAGAGTAAGAAAAACTCCTACAGGAAAGGATCATTTAAAAGAAAGAGAAATTCCTATAGAAAAGGATCTTTCAAGAAGAAATACATCTCTCAAGTACAATGTTTTAGATGTGATCAATATGGCCACTATGCAATGAAGTGCCCTGATAGATCAAAACAACAAGCATCCTTTGCTAAAGTAGGAAAGTCAAACTCAGACCATGAGTTTGAGAAATTTGTATTCTATTCAGCCTTATCTAGTCAAGTATTTAACAACACCCACAATTGGGTAATTGATAGTGGTTCCTCTAGAAATATCACAGGGTTTAGAGAACACTTAGACACTTGAATGAAAAGAATGATGAAGAAGTAACCATTGGGGATGATTCTGCACACCCTGTAAAAGGGGTTGGAATGTGCTCCATCAAATTGAAATCTGGTCTCTCACTTCAACTCACTGGAGTTTTATTTGTACCTAGAATAAAGAGGAATCTAATATCCATCTCTGCCCTTGAAGACAATGGATATAGAGTAACCTTTATGGATGGGAAATTTCTACCATGGCCTAAGAACTCAACTATCAAGAAAGCCTAAACCATAGGTATAAGACAGGGGTATCTTTACAAACTATGCACTGAGGTTGAGCAAGCCTTTACCCTTGATACTTCTAATTCAAATTAAATTTGGCATAGAAGATTAAGACACCTTCATTTCTGTGCCCTATCTTCTGTGGAGAAATTTGTAATAGGATTACCTAAGTTAAAACCATCTCATGAAGGAACTTATAAAGGTCGTGCCCTAGGAAAGAATACAAAGGGATCCTTTCACAATAGCTTGCGTAAAACCCAAAATGTATTAGAACTGGTTCACTCTGATTTATGTGGACCCATGTATGTAGCTTCCAAGGTAGGCTTTATGTACTATGTCATATTTATAGATGAATTCTCTAGGAAGACCTAGATTTATTTCCTTAAGTGTACAAAATCAATAGAAATTCTTAAAAGGTTCAAGGAGTACAAAGCCCTTACTGAAAACTTCTCTGGGAAGAAAATAAAAATCTTAAGGACAGACAATGGGAAAGAATACACCTCTAAATTTTTTAAGGAATTCTGCATGAGTGCTGGGATTAAGAGGGAGTTTACAGTAGCCTACAACCCTCAACAAAATGGGGTTGTTGAAAGGAAAAATAGAACCATTGTAGAAGTTGCTAAAGCATTGTTGCTTGACCAAAACATTGAAACCTCATTCTGGGAAGAAGCCTCTAGAAATGTTGTCTACATTCAAAATAGATGTCCTCATTCTCATCTAGATAACAAAATTCTTGAAGAAGCTTTTACCGGCATAAAACCTAATATTAGTCATTTTAGAATTTTTGGTTGCCTTGTCTATATTCATGTGCCCAAAGACAAGAGATTCAAAATAGAACCTTTTGGAAAGAAAGGGGTATTTGTGGGATATAGTGAAACCTCCAAGGCCTATAGGATATTCGTACCTAGGCAGAAACAAATTGAATTGAGCAAAGATGTCATCTTTGAAGAAGATATTGCATTCAAAAGGGCAAGAAGTTCTAGTGAGATAGAAACCTATTCCCCTAGAGTATTAGAGGTGGAACCTGCTCCTGAGATTTAGAGGGAGTACCCTAAGGAAATGCCAAATGAACTTCAATCTACTTCATATGAGAATACAAATGACAATGGTAGAAAGAGGCCACTTTGGGCTAGAAAAATGATCAAAGAAGCCGAGAATCATGCAACACCCAAAGGAACGTTTAGGGAAAGTAGAAGACCCAAACGGTTCTCAAGCTATGTTGCTCTAATGAATAAAATCATAAATTCAAAACCTGTCAGTGTTACAGAAGCCTTCACACATCAAGTATGGAAGGACACAATGACAAAAGAATATTAGTCCATTATAAAGAATGATGTATGGGATATAGTGCCTAGACCAAAAGAGAAATCTGTTGTCTCTTCTAAATGGCTCTTCAAAATCAAGCATGCTGCTGATGGCAGTATAGAAAAACATAAGGCACGTTTTGTGGCAAGAGGTTTTTCACAAAAGGAAGGCATTGATTATGAAGAAAAATTTGCACCTATTGCCCATTACACATATGTGAGAGTAGTGTTAACCATTGCTGCAGTTAAAGGCTGGAAGATCCACCAAATGGATGTGAAAACTGCCTTCCTAAATGGAACCATTGAAGAGGAAGTCTATCTAGAACAACCTGAAGGTTTTGTGATACATAAACCTGAATCACTTGTATCCAAACTAAAGAAAGCTCTCTATGGACTTAAACAGGCTCCCATGACCTGGTATGACAGAATTGACAACTACCTCTTGGGACTAGCATTTTCCAAGAATGATGCAGACCCAAATCTTTACTTTAAGGTAATCAAAGGTGATATGTTAATAATTATTTTATATGTTGATGACCTGCTGATAACAGGAGAAGATCACCTCATTTCTCAAGGAAAGAAGGATCTAACTTCAGAATTTGACATTAAAGACTTGGGAATTTTACACTACTTCCTAGGTTTGGAAGTATGGCAGAAATTAGATGGCATTATACTAAACCAAGGAAAGTATACTATTGATATTCTAAAGAGATTTGGAATGTTGGACTGTAGACGCATGTCTACACCTATGGAAACCAACCTTCACAAACTGAAAGAAGCAGCAGCAGAATCCAAGTGTGTAGATTCAACCCTATATAGACAAATGATTGGATCCTTGATGTACTTGGTTAACACCAGACCTGATATTTTCTATGCAGTGAATGCTCTTAGCCAGTTCATGTGTGAGCCAAAGGAAATTCACCTTATGGCTATGAAACATATATTGAGATATCTTCAAGGCACTATTGGATATGGTCTTCTTTACATAAATGACCAACTAGATCTACATGGATACTCTGATTCAGATTGGGCTGGAAGTGTAACCGATTGGAAAAGCACATCAAGATGTTACTTCAATTTAGGATCGGCTATGATCTCTTGGATTTGCAGAAAAAAGTCTTCAATAGCACAAAGCTCGACAGAAGCTAAATACATTGCAACCTCTATGGGGGCAAGAGAAGCAATTTGGCTTCAAAAATTGCTTGTCGGACTCTTTGGTGAGCCCTTGAATCCTATAATCATTCATTGTGATAATCAGAGTTGCATCAAACTCTCTATAAATCTTGTATTCCATGATAGATCTAAGCACATTGAGATCCCCTACCATTATGTAAGAGACATGGTAGAAAGGAATGCGATCCAGTTGGAGTATATTAGTACAAATGATCAAACAACAAACATTCTCACCAAACCTCTCCCCCGAATCAAGGTAGAACACTTCAAGAAGAAACTTGGTATGGTTGAAATGTAATTTGATATTATGTTTGAAATTCAAATTGTTTATAAGTTGTACTAATATATTTAACAATGTTTAATGTGTAAAATCTTTTGTCATGTGTGTGACTCCATGACCTTATGGGCCTGGTCCCCCTATGTACATTATTGAAAGGTGACGATCTTTCTAATAATGAACACTTTTATGTGACATTGTAAAGTGACGACTCTACAATGATGAGTTGAACTATCATGATAGATATCATGTGACTTGATATCTGTGGACATGTCATGATAGTATCTCTTGGACACTTTGATGGATATCATGGGACTTGATGTCATTTGAAGATCATTGTGATCCTTAAGAGATAATCATGGTGGATAATTATATATCCGTGGATATGCCATGAATTATTATGGTAGACATCATGTGACTTGATGTCGGTGCACATACCATAATGAAGATGTGTTATGAAGAATGTCATGTGACTTGACAATATTGAGAAAACATATCATATCTTCGATATCACGTGTGAAGGTGATATCTCCTCTTATTTGATTTGGAATATCTTCGCTAGCTAAGAGGGAGTGTTAATGAAAGGTAGCTTCATTTAGATATAAATGATGATTTTTGATTGCATCATCATCATTTATATGTGATCAAAATTACTCATCAAATAAATATATTTCTAGAAAATAAGAATTTTGAATTATGAGCATGAGTAAAATTCAAAATAATAATTAATGTTCAAAGTTTGCATTATGTAAATCGCAGGAAGTTAAATGTGGAGATGGTTATGTTAGCCATTGATTAGCATCGGTTGGTTATAGGAGACCCGCGCCCTCAAGGGACACGTCCCATGAGAGGATGTGTCTCTCCTTAGAGGCACGGATCTTCTTGGAGGTATGTGTCTCTTCCTTCCAATACATAACATGACAGCAAACCTTGATTATAGACATCAAAATTAATAAATTTTTTGCAATCAGCACATTCAAAATACAAAAAATAAAATCCGACTTAGAATTCTTACACAAAATTTCAGACTTAGAATTTCCATAGATTTCTTAGGATCCAAATTTTATAAGATTTGATTACATTTTACAATTGTAAACCAGTATTGTAGGATCACCCATATCAGTAGCCACAACAACCCTTGTAGCCACAACAAAAAGCCATTATGCCAAACCAAACAAATCCAACACCATAGCCACCTAGAGAACCTTAGTTTCCAGCACAACTTTCACCTACCCTCAATAACAAGCCTATTCAACAAGCTTATACTAACAAAGCTATTCAATGACTTATTTATGGGGTTGAGGTGAGTGATGTCTACCTCAGATTAGGGAAAATGTTGGTTAGGATTTCATCTCCTCACATCACTGAATTGGTTGATGAAGAAATCCTAACAGAGACCTTGGACACACAACCTAAGGAACCTGAGTCAAATCAGGTTAACCCAACAACCATGAGTTCAAAGACTCTATTCACTGAGAGATTAGAAGTTCAAATAAATTAAACACAAGGTGAAACTCAGGGATGTTTGCATCAAAATTCCCCTTATGCAGACCATTAAAGAAGCTCCTATTTATACTAAAACAGTGAGAGAGCTATGCCTCAAAAAGCTAGGTAGGAAGGGAAACAACCCTCAGACTGTACATGTCTTAGGAAAACTTGTAGACATTATGTTGGGAAACATAACTATCCCAAAGTACATGCAGATCTTGGGAGCCTTGAAGTAGATGCCAAAATAATTGACACTCTCATTAAGAACACCTTAATTGACTTAGTGGAAGCTATTAATGTAATGACCAAAGAGACAATGAAATTATTATAGTTAATAAAACTCAGACCTACACCTATTGTTCTACATTTGGCAGATAGGTATACACTTAAATCCGAGGGTATCATTGAATCTACATGGTGATAACATTGGATTTATGAGAGTACCCCACAAAATTTATGGTATTGCAGCTTAAAGATAATCTTGCAGGCTATCCCCTCATATTAGGAAGACCTTTGTTGGCAAAAAATTTGCCTTCATAGGTTGCAGGTTTGGGAATATGATCATTTCCAATGGAAATGTGACTAAGAAATTAGTCCTTTATCCACCATCCCAGCCACATGCAAACCTAGAACAAACTATTTGGTCTACCCTAGATGAGGAAGATCAATACTCTTTACAATCCTTGATGAATATTAAATGCAACCCCTTATTAGAAAACCAAGATGAAGATGACCTGATAGCAAACATCATGCAAAACAACTATGGTAGGGACTTGCAACATCATGACTGTCTAACATGTCTGAAAAATCCTCTGTAAAATATGATCCTTGCTAATTCATCTGAGTCGGTTTCCCAAAATTTCCATACTTTGTTACCACACCAATGTGTTCCAAACATAGTTTAGAACTTGAAATTTCATCTATTCAAACAACATCCTTGACTTTAGAGATAATATCGGGTAAAACATTAAATGTTAACAATCAATTGACTAATATACAACAAACCTCACTGATGAATGTGCTACAAGCACACACAACAAGATTTGCATGGGATTACCATGACATCAAAGAGATAGACCCAACATTATGCGTAGGACTTACATAGATGATGGTTTTAAACCAGTTAGACAAACCCAAAGGAGAATGAACCTTGCAGTTCATGATATAGTTAGATAAAAATTACAGAAATTATTTGATGCATAGTTTATCTATCCCATCTCTGATAGTTAGTGGGTGTCACCCCTAATAATTTTTCCTAATAAGGGAGGGAAATGGAGAGTGTGTGTAGACTACCATGAATCAAATGGTACAACTAGGAAGGACCATCTTCCACTCTCATTCATTGACTAAGCACTTGATTCATTACCGGGCAATAAGTATTTTTATTTTTTAGATGGATTTAGTGGCTACAATTAAATTAAGATAGCCCCTAAAGACCACGACAAGACAACTTTCACATGCCCTTGGGGTACATATGCTTATTCTATCTTTCTATTTGGGCTATGGAATGCACCAACCACCTTATAGAGGGCAATTCTAAGCATATTCTTAAGCCTTCCACATGATTCCATGGAGGTTTACATGGATGATTTCACAACTTATGGGAATACCTATGATGAAGCACTTGACAATTTGGAGAAGGTACTAAAGAGTTGTCAATAAGATAACCTGTCCCTGAATCATGAGAAATGCTACATGATGATGACTAAGGGGATTGTATTAGGACATTTTGTATCAAATGAAGGAATTCAAGTAGACCCAAACAAAATTGAGGTAATATCAACACTCCTTGTGCCTCAAAGACAAAAGGATGTTAGAAGTTTTCTTGGACATGCTGGGTATTATAGGAGATTCATCCAAGACTTTAGTAAACTTGCAACCCCACTATTTTTCTTACTATCAAAAGATGTAGAATTTGAATGGATAGTTGCTTGTCAACATTCCTTTGAAGCACTCAAGGTGGTATTAACCAAAACCCCTGTCTTGAGAGGACCAAATTGGAGCTTACCTTTCCATATCCATACAAATGATTCTGATTTTTCTATAGGAGTTGTACTTGGAAAAAAGGAAGGAAACAAAGAGTATGCCATATATTACATCAATAAAAATGTTCAATGGCCAGAACTCAAATATACAGTGACAAAGAAGGAGATGTTGGTAGTAGTTTATGCAATAAAAAAATTCAAACATTACATTATAGGGTATTTAGTGTTCATACACAATGATCATACAAAAATAAGGTATCTCATGAACAAACCAATGGTTGGTGGCAGGCTTGTTAGGTCGTTACTGTTACTTCAAGAATTTGACATTACCATTGTGGATAAGCCAAGTAAAAAAATGTAGTGGCAAATTTTCTATCTAGACTACCAACCAAATCAAAAGAAGATGATATTGATGAGTCATTCCCAAATGAGCATTTATTTGCTCTATCTCTGCATACACCTTGGTATGTAGATATTACCAACTGTCTTGTAGCACGAAAAACACCACCTCATTTCTCCCCAAGGGAAAAGAGGTAGCTAGTTCACAAGATTTTTCCCTACTCATGGATAGTTGGATACTTATTCTACACAAATCCATACAACATAATGAGAAGATAAATCTGAGAAGATGAAGTATATGATATCCTCACAGCATGCCATGATGAAACCTATGGGGGAAAATTTGCATCAAAGAGGACAACTCTTAAAATTCTCAGTACTGGCTATTATTCACCAACTCTTCGTAAATATGTAATGAAATATACCAGGAGTTGTGATAGATTTCAAATAATGGGAAGGCCAACAAAATAGATGAAATACCATTGCAACCATAGTTAGCAATAATCCCATTTAACAAATGGGCGGGTGCATAGAAATGGGTAGCCAATTCGTGGCCACATTCAAAAAAAAGCTTTGAAAAGTCATAACGCGAGCGCGTTATTGCTAAAAAAAAAGGTGAAATGCTATCATTTTCATTTCGATTGTTTTTTTTTCTCCCCGCAGCAAAATCCCCCATTTTTTGTGTTCGTGTTCTAGGAGGATCCATTCAACAAAATTCTTCACCAACAATTGCTATTTCTTCGCAACGATGGTGCCACGACGATGAGCAGGTGTGAGAGGTAAGGATTGTTTGATTTTTGTTTTGAATTAGTTATTTTTAGGTTGAATTTGATATATATTTGTTTGAATTTTTAGGAGATGCAAATCAACCTGCAAACCCTCAAGATTCTCAACAAGAAGAGCAACCAAATCTTCAAGAAAAAAATCCTCAAGATCAAAATCAACCACAACAACAACCTCCTCCACCAATCACTCACCCCCCTCCTGACACTCAACAAAATTTAATAAGTGAAATTGAGAATAACAAAAATAAAATTGAGGATTTAATCAGTAGGTTGAGTGATCCAAATGGTTCAACCACGAAAAGAATGACTCTAGCAAATTCATTGAAATATATGCTAACAAATATAGATTCAATTAGCAAAAAATAACTAGATGGAAAGATAGGAGGCAGGCGGCTAGGGATTATTATGCAAATAAACTATCATATAAAGATGTAAAGGATTTAAAAATTACAAAGGTGATTTTTGCTCACTATTCATTGACCCACACACAAATCAAAATCTTACCCTCAATGCAAAGAGGTTTCCTATTCATTGGTGCCACCACTAAGAGATTAGGGACCAATTTTATGATAGGTGTTACATGGTCTTTGATTACCCACTGTGCAACAATTATGAAGTCCCACAATATTTCCTTAGGAAACTATACAGTGAGTTCATATTGAACAAAATCCCAAATTACTTTTATATGAGGGATTTTCAGGGGAGAGGTGGGGGGTTAGCTTAGGATAGACTCGGTGCACAACCGGATCCTATGCGACAAGGTAGACGAGCTCTCGCTAGGCCAAGGAAAGTGCTGACGTAGATACATTGCAGGTGATCAACACTTTGACCCAGACTATCATCCATCATACTAGCCCTATTATACAACGCCATCCAGGGGAGTCTTCAAGTGGTGGCCTTCAAACCCATGTGTGTCAATCTTGTAGGGTGACTTGTTCATATGACCCCACCGACACTCAGAAGGCTGCTACGCCAGATCCGTCTGCAACTATGGAGATGGAGAGGGTAGCTGGCATATTGCATGAGGCATATGGAATTGATAGTTAGGTAAAAGTTAGCATGTTCATTGAATTTAATTTATTAAATTTTGATTTTGAAATGCAAGATTAACTAAAAATGTTTTATGATTTTAGTAAAATTGCAAAGCCACAGTGTTGAGACTGGATACACCGGCCCCCCACCTACTAATTTCTGTAGTACACCTATTGCTGGGGTATGTAACTAGTAAACAATTATAAATTTATTAAATTTTAATAGCATTGTTTTACGAATGGTATTTTAATATGCAATTTTGGATGTTGAACAGGCTAATATTGGAGGTTTCGAGGGAACAGTTCCCAGTGGCAGTGGATTTAATCAAACCTACATGAAGGTAATAGAATAAATAGTTTAACTAATGAATTGTACTTAATATATTTGTGTAGTTTATATGCACATCGTTGATTACGTTGAAAAATTTGTTGTTTTATTTTCAGATGTTACAAGTTGAAACACCTCTGAATGTGACGAGGGCAATGGAGATTGGTGTTTCATCTGCTCTACAATCCTCGATGGCTCTGACAGGGGAGGTATGAGGCAAATTAGTAAATTTCAATTTACATTCGTTGTTATAGATGTTAGTTAGTGAAAAATCACTATTATTGATTCACATAGTTTAATTTCTATTTGTATGGTTTATATAGGACTTGAGCATGGGTGTGAGAATATTTCCCTCATGGAGAGAGATCATGAGATGGCGGTAAGTGATTATTTTGTCAAATATATCATTTTTTATAATGTAATTTCTATATATTGATGTCTTTACTTCTTATTGTAAAAGTTAAAACTTCACCATGAACTAAACCCTATGAGGAGCAGCAGGAGCACTCCTCGAGCGCAACAAAAATGAGTGACAAACCTATCGCCATTTGATCAAAAAGGAAAGGCAAATAATTTATTTCTAGAGCATGGAGAGCAATGAATTTTGATTCCAAAGCCCTTTGTTGTATGCCTACATGACAATTTTGTACATATTTTGTATTGGACATATCTGACATTGTATGCCTATATGGCATTCTCGTAAGCCTATATGGCTATTTTGTACATATATTTCATACTTATATCAACATATATTGATGCATGCCTACATGGCTATTTGGTTAATACAAATATCTTTTATCGATGGTGTCCATATTTGCACTCTAAATTGATTCAATATATATGAGTTACGTGTATTCAAGTGTATACTTTACAACTTATGTGTATACTTTGTGACTTACGTGTGTTCCAATGTATACTTTGTGGCTTACGTGTTTTCATGTGTATACCTTGTATTTGTGCATATACTTTGTATTAATTTGTGTATACTATGTATTCGTGTGTATACTTCTTGAGGCTTACGTATTTTTGAGTACTTGTTCTTCCCTTATTCACATGTACATGGTTGAATTATTCACGTGTATAATTATTAATTGGCTAGCCCTAGCATTGATCATTGTTGTCCTTCATGGTTTGTCTTGAATATTATTTGATTGATGCTAAAAAAATTTATCTAAAAGAAAAAAACACGTTTTCAATTGGTATTCCATGAAATGATCCATAAAAAGATTCCAATATGTTTTTGATGCGTCACCATATAAACACGTTGAAAGATTTATATGTCAACTTTTTGCAATATTTATTGTATACGATAATGACTCAGGAGAAAGCAAGTTATAATTAATAATACAAATAAGAAATGGACTCAACGCTGTCCTAGACCCTTGAATAGGTCTATTTAACAAAGAAACACACTCTGAATCACTCTTCCAATTGCAAAGCACCATTGGTGATGCATAGTGGCTCAACCAAGTTGTGATTTGACACAACTTCTCTCAAATATGCCCACTAAGACTCCAACATTCACTTGAGTTAACAAGGTAACTCAACTACCCAACCATGGAATATATCAATCCAAACATGAATAGAACTTGGAGCAGACTTGGAAACCTCCCAACATTACCAACCCAACTCAACACAACTCACCTTATGCTTGGGAACCACCTCTAACCTATCGCTTCCAAACTAGGTCTCCTATTCCTTGTAGCCTAACCAATTAGGAAAACCAACAAAAGAACCACTCAAAAGGCATTAACCAGACCAAGGAAACTGATTCTAGGCATCTTATACCAATTCCCAAAAGCCCTCAAAGGCCCATGTCTTGACAACAAAAGACAAAGCCATGACAGGCCAAAACAAAATTCTACAAGGTAGGCCTAATTAGGCTACTCCACACAAGGAATAAATTACCTTGGCTCACCCCAAGACCTCTCAACCAAAAAATGGTTCTTACAACCTTGTCCAACACATATCAAATGCTCCCAAGAACCCTTGTCACAAAACACATGAAAATAATCAA
Source organism: Sequoiadendron giganteum (assembly GCA_007115665.2). Taxonomy (NCBI): domain Eukaryota; kingdom Viridiplantae; phylum Streptophyta; class Pinopsida; order Cupressales; family Cupressaceae; genus Sequoiadendron; species Sequoiadendron giganteum. Next base: position 562,552,038 of record CM021101.1, on the reverse strand, counting down.
AAATCAGATTTTACACAAAATCAGGCCTGTCACATAGAGATGTCATGCCTAGAATGCAAAATATCTCTCTCCCACCTTCAATAATTCTCTAAAAACAAAATGGAATCAAAATATATATGGTACTCTTCCATTCCACCCAGATCTAGCCTTAGCACATGGTGGAGATGGAAGATATGAGGAAATTTCACTCAAAACCCTGGTTTTTGAGGGTTTCAGACCACTTGTAGAAAAATGATAAGAACTCTCCTATTCCTTTATGGTTTTGCACCAAACCACTGCTAAAAGACAGCCAACTCAGCCCTATTTCAATCCATGTCAGAATTGGGACCATATAGGAAATCTAAAAGCCGTACCAAGTACGGGACCAACAAGTTTGTATAAAAAATCAGAAAAATAGAGAATAAAATGAATAATTTTTATTAGATCTTCTCCAAAAGTTCAACAACAACCTCCATTCGAGCCTCTCAAGTTTTACATAGTTTTTTACACCCTTCTCTAATTGATCCACGCCCTCAACTAACTAAAAACCAAATTTCAAAACAAGTAACCGTTGCATTTCAAATTTGTTGCTTTAAGCAACTTACAAATTTGCAACTTTAGACTCCTCCAACCTAATGAATACAACTAATGACCTCTAAACCCACACAAATGGTTTAGAAATAGCCTTATTACATCAACAAAAATCCATTCTTGCACAGTCATATAAAAATTCATAAATTTTCCTTCAAAGGCTACAAAGACAACTTCTAGTGCAAGATTGAAATTTTCACATTTTTTATCACTAGACCCAAAAATCACCCTAAAACATACCTAATGGTCTTAATTGACCTTATTCAAGAAAAAGCATGCTTAAAATACCCACAACAACCTATTGACCAACCTATTCACCATAAAATAATCAAATATTGAGGGTGAGGTGTAGGTGCTCCTGCACCAATTGGGCAACATTGATCATACACTTTTTGTGTGGAATACTTGGACTTCTCAATCGTTGTTTGTATGTTTCTCTTTTCCATTATTTTGCATGTCATCATAAGGGATCAAGCCGATTGAACACAACTCGAATCAATTCCGTGTGTTTGGGTGTGAAAGAGGACTATGCCTAGCATAAGGCTACCTATCGGGACGCGTTGGAGCAGTTACTTTGGTCACACAAATTACAAAATGAAAGTTGCACCACTTTGCAACTTTACACTACTTCAATTTGACACTTTTTCTATCAAGTGAAAACTGGACACCACAGGAAAACAAATATGAGATAACAAAAATTGAGAGAGATTACTGTAGAGGGGCCCAACATGATCCTGTAGGCTTAGACGAAGAGGTCGTAAGCATCATGGTTTCCGAGTAATAGCCCATCAAATTTTGCTTCCCTTTTGCACTTTGGACCAGGGATCGATCCGATTGAACGTAGTGATTCAACGTGTTTGGGTGTGAAAGAGGACCATGTCTAGCATAAAAATACCTATTCGAACACGTTGGAACAGTTTGTTTGGTCACACGAGTTGTAGAACGAAATTTGCACCACTTTGCAACTTTGCACTGCTTGCATTTGACACTTTTTCCATCAAGTGAAAATCTACCGCCATAGGAAAACCACTCTGAGATAGTCAAAACTTAGAGAGGCTTTTGTAGAGGTGCCCAACATGATCCTATAGGATTAGATGAGAAGTTTCTAAGTATAATCGTATCCGAGTAATAGCATGTGGAATTTTACAACCATTTTGCACTTTGGACCCTTAAGGGATTGATCCAGTGGAATGTAGCTCAGAGCAATTTCGTGTGTTTCGGTGTGAAAGAGGAGCATGCCTAGAATAAAAATACTTATTCAGATGCATTGAAACAATCTGCTTGGTCACATGAGTTGCAGAGTGAAAGTTGCACCACTTTGCAACTTTGCACAACTTGAATTTGACACTTTTTCCATTAGGTGAAAATCTGCCGCCACGGGAAAACCACTCTGAGATAGCAAAAACCGAGAGAGGTTTTTGTAGAGGGACCCAACACAATCCTATAAGATTAGATGAGAAGTTTCTAATCATCATGGTATCCGAGTAATAGCATGCTAAAGTTTGCAGCCATTATGCACTTTGGACCCTTAAGGGATCGATCCGGCGGAACGTAGCTTAGAGAGATTTCACGTGTTTCGATGTGAAAGAGGACCATGCCTAGCGTAAAAATACCTATTCAAATGTGTTGGAATAGTTTTCTTGGTCACACGAGTTGCAGAGCCAAAGTTGCACCACTTTGCAACTTTGCACAGCTTGAATTTGACACTTTTTCCATCAAGTGAAAATTCGTCGCCACGGGAAAACCACTTTGAGATACCCAAAACTGAGAGAGGTTTTTTAGAGGGATCCATTGTGATCTTGTAGGATCAGATGAGAAGTTTCTAAGCATCATGATATCTAAGTAATAGCATGCTGAATTTTGCAGTCATTTTGCACTTTGGACCCTTAAGGGATCGATCTGATGGAACGTACCTCAGAGCGATTTCGCATGTTTGGGTGTAATGCACTGGAAGAGTCTGCTTGGTCACACGAGTTGCATAACGAAAGTTGCACCACTTTTCAACTTTGCACTGTTTGCATTTGACACTTTTTCCATCAAGTGAAAATCCGCTATCATGGGAAAACCACTCTGAGATAGCCAAAATAGAGAGAGGTTTTTGTAGAGGGTCCCAACGCAATCCTAGAGGATTAGATGAGAATTTTCTAAGCATCACAATATCGGAGTAATAGTATGCTGAAGTTTGCAGTCATTTTGCACTTTAGACCCTTAAGGGATCGATTTGGTTGAACGTACCTCAGAGTGATTCCACATGTTACAGTGCAAAAGAGGACCATGCCTAGCATAAAAATACCTATTTAGATGCATTGGAAAAATCCACTTGGTCACACGAGATGCAGAGCGAAAGTTGCACCACTTTGCAACTTTGCACAAGTTGAATTTGACACTTTTTCCATCAAGTGAAAATCTGTTGCCATGGGAAAACCACTCTGAGATAGCCAAAATTGAGAGAGGTTTTTTTAGAGGGGCCCAACAAAATCCTGTAAGATCAGATGACAAGTTTCTAAGAATCATAGTACCTGAGTATCAGTATGCTCAAGTTTGCAGCCATTTAGCACTTTGGACACTTAAGGGATCGATCCGGTTGAACGTAGCTCAGAACGATTCCGTGTGTTTGGGTGCGAAAGACGACCATGCCTAGTGTAAAAATACCTATATGAATGCGTTGGAACAGTCCTCTTGGTCACACGAGTTGCAAAACAAAATTTGGACCACTTTGCAACTTTGTACTGTTTGCATTTGACATTTTTTCCATCAAGTTAAAATCCGCCGCCGCGGGAAAACCACTCTGAAATAGCCAAAATCGAGAGAATTTTTTATAGAGGGGCCCAACGTGATCTTGTAGAGTCAGACGAGAAGTTTCTAAGTGAAAGGGCATAATTTTTATGGGGTTTGTGTTGCTGCCCTTGTAGATTTTGATGGAAAAGGGCATGAAAAATAAGGTTTCACCCTAGGGTTTGATAAAATATTGCATGTAGAGGTTGGGTGTTTGTATTTTGAGTTTGTACAGGTGATTTTAATAAGGTCCGAGGTGATGGAATTTTTTGGTAAGGTGTGGGACCATTCCTTTCAATAAACCCTCTTTATAATAGCATAAATTAAGGCTTTTGGTTTGGCACGGTAGAGTGAGTTTCTCTTGAGAAAAATTGCAGATCTCAAGGTTTGGATACATGATAATTGCTGCCCCAACAAGTTTTGGGGGTTTTTGAATGTTTAAAGGTATGCTATTTTGTAAATTAGGCCTAGTTAGCTTAATGAGGACAATGAAGAAGGTCATTTTTTATGCACATGATCCAAGAAAATCACTATTGATTTTGAAGTATGTGTTGTAACTCAATAATAGCTATCTAGATCAGTCATTTATTTGTGAATCCATTTGAGAAGTTTTCCTCAAAACACCACTTGGAGCCACACTTTTCACTTGGAAATTCATCATAAAAATCTATAGCAAAAACTCCACCTTTGTTTCTTGAATTCCCCTGCATAGATAAACACACACCCCTGAAAAATCCTAAGACTAACTTAATCCACTAATCTAAACTATCAAATTCAGTGGAGTAGTCATTATTGGTTATCTAAAATCTTAAAACCCCAATCTTGAGGGTTACATACCGAGTTGAGAAAAATCAGTTCAAACTAATGATAAACTCAATGGATACCCTCCTAAATAGATTCAAATGAAAGATACTTCACTATTCTACCTTAAACAACAAGATTCAAGGCCTTAAACTATTCTACAAGATGTACAAGTTAATGAACACTGGAAAAACTCATATAATCACTAAAATAGGGACTTTATTGATTGTAAATATTCAAGACTACAAAAGATCTTCATTTTTCTCAACCTTACACGCTTTATATCACTTGTCTAATCACCTAATGACCTCTTTGAGACTTTGAATACATTACATATGACCTTCACATGACCTTTTTCACATTGCTTACATTTCAAAATTCAAATTTTGCAAATTTTCCTATTGAAGGCATTTAGAGAACAAGGTGCTACTGCACCAAACATGAACTCCAAAATTATAGTATTTGAGTAAATATCATTACAATGCCTTAGGTACTTTTTTTCATAGATCTTTTACAATGTCACCCATACATTCAAGGTTCTCTTTAAATGTCTACATCATACATGCTCATTATGAGGTTAACTTCAATTGAGTAATTTGAGATTCTCTCGCTAAACTTCACACACTCTTTTATAATGGCTTGAAATCAGAATTGAGATTTGTCAAGATCATCAAAATAAGGATGTTGCATTGATTTTTTAAATTGAGATTCTCTTTGATGGCTCTTAAATCAACATTTTCTCACCAAGCTTTGCACACACTTTTCTAATGGCTTAAAATCATGATTGAGATTTGTCAAGATCATCAAAATAAGGATGTTGCATTGCGTTTTTGGCTGACATTCTCTTGGATGGCTCATATATCTGTATTTTCTGCAAGGGGACACCAATCGCTGTTTAGCAGGTTACTTACAAATAGGCAAAGTAAAAGAAGATGATAACATTGGCATCAAACAAATTAATGTGCATACAAGTATAAATTAATAAGATCCAATTTGCATATACTTACAAATTAATCCAACGAACCATCCGGGTCTTCTCTACTCTTTATTGTGTCAAGTATTGCCTCATGGTCAGACTCACAAACCTTCCACAAGGTCTTGTTCATAGGTCTACCCCCATATTTGGTCAAACGAACATTGGATGCCACGACAAGGTTTGAGTAATGAAGAATCTTACAATATGTTTCAAATTCTTTAAATAGCCAATGTTTAACACTTGAATGTGGGTACCTTCTAAGCCATTTTCCAGTAACCACAACTGAGCCTGTAGGGTATTCGATGTTTTCTCCATCTAAAACTGGGGCCTCCAATTTCTTTTTCACCTCAACACAATGGCACAAGAAATAGCCTGTTCCCTCTTCATTGTCTTCATCTGCAATAACTGCATAAACATGCCCTGCATTGATATGTGCAATAAATCTCTTGAAATTAGTCAACATTATGAATACACTACAAAGTAAGATAACAATATGGAATTTCAACAACTAAGCAAGTAGATATATCACCTGGTTGAACTAGATTTGATACGTGGTCAAAGTCGACTGATGATTCCATCTGTGTCAGTTCCAATACCGTCGGAGGGCGATACATGTGAAGTGGGCTAAGATAACTTGTCAACCATTTGTCAACCCACTCCCTTGACTCACAATCATTCCAGGCTTGCATTGTACATGAATAAAAAAATCACACCATCTTTCGTGTATTGATACTCCATGAACCTGTATTTGAGCTAAGGAAAGAGCGTACCTCACTTGATCTTGTTAGTGTACAACAGTCCTCATATGGTGCAATGTTAGTATCATCCATCAACCAAAAAAATCTACGAACTGAAAACGCACCTTCATTATCTGGACCCATCGAAGCATTACACCACTCAACAATTGATTTTGCATCTGTCAACTTTGCACTATCTATATACTTTAACTCTTCACGTGCTAATGCTCTTTTCACATATGCTCCTACACCAACATGCTCCCCCTTTCCATGCCCAACCTCACAAAAGTTCCACATATGTTGAACACCTGTAATGACATGCTTTCTGCACAACCAATAAAACATGTGTCAGTTCTTGAACTCTGTTGCGTAGTTATCCGACCATATTATTTGCCGGTCGTATCCTATGCCCATGGAACCTCCATCACGCCATCTTTCATGTATTGATACTCCATATTTCGTACATGAATAAAAAAATCACGCCATCTGCCCATGGAAAATTGTACATGAATAAAAAAATCACGCCATCTTTCGTGTATTGATATTCCATGAGCCTGTATTTGAGCTAAGGAAAGAGCGTATCTCACTCAATCTTGTTAGTGTACAACAATCCTCATATGGTGCAATGTTAGTATCATCCATCAACCAAAAAAATCTACGAACTAAAAACGCACCTTCATTATCTGGACCGATTGAAACATTACACCACTCAACGATTGATTTTGGATCTATCAACTTTGCACTGTCTATATACTTTAACTCTTCACGTGCTAATGCTCTTTCCACATATGCTCCTACACCAACATGCTCCCCCTTTCCATGCCCAACCTCACAAAAGTTCCACATATGTTGAACACTTGTAATGACATGCTTTCTGCACAACCAATAAAACATGTGTGAGTTCTTGAACTATGTTGCGTAGTTATCCGACCATATTATTTGCCGGTCGTATCCTATGCCCCTCTGAGCCAAACCACTGTAGAATATCTTGAAGCAACCTTGCACAAACTATGGAGAATGTGTGCGATCATCACTAATGTAAAAGTGGTACTCCCTCAATACCTTCCTTTGGTCATCTGTACTATTAGATGCATGAATGAATGCTATGTGTACAAATATCAAAATATGTGTGGAGTTGTAATATTGTGACTGCACCTCGCTATGTGGTTGTAGAGTGTAGTTCTCCGCAAATTCAACCACTGATACTATGATTCCAACTAGAAAGGTGTCCTTGCATAGCTTGAATTAAGTGTCCAACCATTGAGCTCTATAGGTATGCATTGCATAATCAGATAGTATATTGTCATGAAACATGGACATAAACTGGTACACTGGAATCTTCTCAATAACCAAATCAAACCTTTTTGCTTGAGACCCATCTTTTGTAGCATATGCCACTATTTTATACTTCCCGAACTCTACTAGTTTATGTCCCACCTCATCTGTGCTTTCCATATGCTGCCATACTGGCATAAGCTGGAAGCCACTGCAACGCTCACATGAACCATCCAAGCATGTTGTTCTATAGAATATTTGGCCATCCTCTATTTCATTTTTTTTTTTGATAAGAACTCTCTTGAAGATTTTGGTGGGGCTTCTATGCCACAATCCTACAAAACATCATTAGTATGCAAATCTAAACATATAGAATGATAAACATCATAATGGTTAGAGAAGTCAATATGTAGTCTAAAACAACAAGTAGTGCATGTGTGATTTATCTTGACATAAAAAGGTTTAAGCATTTCAAAAAATATTTGACAAATACTAATTTGAGGATAATCATTTTCAAATTTACGAAAAAATTGGGTTTGAGTCATATCCAAAAAGTGCTTTGGATGTGGCTCACGATTCCGACAACCGATTCTCCTTCTTACCATATCCCTTTGATTCAGAGATGGCCTTGTGTTATTCTTCCAATATTCTTCAATTAGTGTTCTCAAAGCTTCGACAAATTCTTTATCTTTTCATGAAAGTATCCCCGAGAATGCCCATAATTCATTTGAATCAGTGCCCTCAATTCTTTGCCACCTGTGAATGGCTCTTGATAAAAAATTTCTGCTAATTCTCGTTTGTTCACTCATCTTTCTAATGAGACGAGCTCTCTTTGTTTGACAACTTACCAAAGTTGATGTAATGACACGTCAGGTGATATTACTATCCTTTGAGTGTGAGGTCTTACCCACACTCTCATAACCATCCATTAGATTCTTCACAATAGTGTCTTCACTCGATGCATTTGATGTTCTCAACCCAAGAGTCTTAATGATGTTCCTATAATTTACACCCCGCATCAATTCAACAAATAGTTGACATCTTGCAGTTTCATTTAGCCTTTCAAAGAATAATTTCCAAATCTTATCATCATATCTTCTACAGGTGCATGCTGGAATCTTACCTTCCATGTGCTACAAAATATCCTCATCAATATTAATCAAATACTTTGGATTTATACGCAAAATTCTAGAAGGTTTTCTCCTAGGTACATACATCTCAACATCAAGAATTTCATCAATATTTAATTGAGGTGGGCTAGATTGTGTACCTTCGATCGAGGGTGGAGAAGAAGACATACTTTGAGGTTCATGTGGGGATGATGGCATACCTTCTTTGTCAAATCCGAGTGATGATGTAATATCAACTTGAGATGTGTTGGATGGTGTCCAACAATATTCACTTGTGGTAGATGGTGTCACTCCATATTCACTTGCAGTAGATGGTGTCCCTCCATATTCACTTCCGGTAGATGTTGTCCCTCTATATTCACGTGTTCTTAATGGTGTCCCTTCATATTCACTTGTCGTAGAGGGTTTGTCTCCAACTACGGTATCCAAATTTTTCTTACCACGATGCTTTTGTATTCGTGCCTTTTGTGCTACCAATTCCTTTTCTCTTTTTGACAGTTGAGGTTCCTCTTCAATTGGCTTGTTTTCATCAATCATTCCCAATTTCTTCTTTTCACGATATGCCGCCATCCAAACTCTTTCCTTTGCTTTGAAGGTTTCCTTCTCTTCGTCTGTTAGTTTCCTCTTTGTATTTTTCTTCGGCATGGAGGATAATTTTATCTGTAGCATGAACAAGCATACACAATGTCAACTTATGTCATATATATGTATACAAACTATGGAAGCATACATGGTGCAGGAGCACCATTGAATGAAAATTGTCAATTCAAGAAGTTGTTGTCTAGGTTTTAGGAAAAAATTGATGCAAATAATGATTATGAAGATTTGAAGGAAGATAATCAATAAATAGGTGAGGGAATGCTATTTGTGTGCAGGGGAGGTCTAAAAGGGTGTTGGGCATGAAGCCCTGGAGTGAAATTTTGAGTTTTCCATGAGATTTCGAGTGGTTTTGATATGATAAAGTGTGTTTTGCATTGAGGAAGCATGGTTTCTTGTTGAATTGAGTTTTTTCAGACCATTTTAGACCTGTTTGAAGTATTCATAAGATTGTTTGAGGGTTGAATGTGTGTTTTTCAATAAACCACTAGTTTCTTGGGTAAAAAGGAGGGTTTTTGGTGCATGTGAAGATGGGTAAAAGCAAGGTTCTTGTTTTTTTGGAGTCTAATATCTTGATCTATGTTAAATAAGGTCTATGAGACCACTCTTAATATGTATTTAGTTATTTTGAGTCATTCTAGGTGTTTAGGGGGGAGATTTGGCTTGACATTTGCAAAAAATTGCATTTTTGGCAAAGTTGTCAAGAGATAAGTTAGTTAAGAAGTTACAAAACAAGTTAGATAAATTGGGGGAGTCTTTTGTGTTCCTGGAACTGAGTTGATGTAGGGTGGTGGGAACCCAAGATACAAATTGACTCAATAGGACAACAGGGTTACCTATCAAACATGACTCTTCATTATGACTCCAAATTGAAATTTGATGCAGGAAAAGAGTTTCAACACCTTCACTATGTCAAAATATTGACATTCAACCACCTACAAAAATAAGATCAAACAAACTCTTCTAAAAGCCACTTTTGACCCAAAATTGCCTTGGAGGCTTCACAAACCAATTTTAGGGATTTTTCTCACAAACCTCCCAAAAAAAAAAATCAAACAAATGATTGATATAGATATCCATTTCAGTGGTATGAGACATATAAAAAATCCACACATTACTCTTTTAAGATACTTTCCTCAAAATGACAAATTTCACTGTTTTAGGGCCCAAATTAGCTAGTTTTACAAAGGGACCCCCTCAAGAACCCACCACCAAGCCTCCATGACTGAAAAAAGTGTTGTATTAGGTTTCAAAATTAACAATTATCAAGGTTAGAGGACCCCAAGTACTCATTCCATCAACAAGTTTCGAAACCCACTCTTGAACTTAGGAAACAAGGGTTTTTAGGCCTCCTTACTGAAATTCTACCTTCCACAACTTACCAATTCAAACCAACTTCCTAGAAACCTCTGTATAGGTACCCCCAATCTTAAGGAACCCTCATATGCCCTCTAGAAATTTTGCACCCCTCTTTCTTAGGTCTGCACCATTGTTTTCTATGAGAAAATAGGGTATTTCCCCTTAAACCAGCATCATTCATGAGGAAAATTTAAACTTATCCTTATCTACTCCTAATAACATCATAAGTATATCCTACATAGTCACCCCACCAAGTCATAGAGAGAAAAATAGGTGGGATTCCATCTAAGACATTAAATTGCCCTCAAACCCTTGACTGTCCAAGAACCTGGTTTCTAGAAATTTATGAATTCCAAGCACAATTTTCAATGAAAATCTCTTCAAAGGGAGCCAAATGAAACTAGGAACATTCATTTATGGAATAATATCAATTTCACAACAAGACCTTCATTTGTCTTAAAAATTGCTAACATTGACAACTTTTGCTAAACAGGCAACATTATGCAGCTTTGTTGTCCAAGACACCTAAGACCACTCAAACACCTTTATTTCATCCCTAATACAACTTCTATACTTTTGTCTTGCACTTCCATTTACAATTTGAATAATTTTCCTTCAAATATTATATGGCAAAATTGATAATTTTTTGAAGCAAGAGTGCATACTTGCACATTTGATCACCAAACTCACAAAATCCCTAAATACATGAAAGATTGGTCTATTTAGACCTTATTTTCAATAAAAGATATGAAAAAGCATCTAAAAAATCTTGAATCACCCAAAGACCTTAAAAAAAACTATCACCAAAGTAGATTTTGAAACATGGTTGTAGGTGCCCCTACACCATGGGTTTGGAATACTGCTAGGGGAAGCATGCTGAAAGGGTGAATTTTGGTGAGATATTTGGAATGTTTATTTGGTTAATTTCAATCAATAACATGCTGATTATAGTGTCTTGGATGTCTGGATAAAGGTTGGTAGTTACATTTCATGATTTGTTGTTATTTTTCCATGTAAGTTGCAACATTGAGTTCTTCAATTAGTGAATCATGAACGAAATGAATGGTTCTGAGTTTCTAATTAGGTTTATGATATTTTACAATCAATTTTATGATCTTTAATTTATTTTTGAGTCTAACAAAGAGTTGAAGCCAAGTTCTAATGTTTTGTGGAAATATGAAATCAAGTGAAATTGAAGGATTTTGATGAAAAGATGATTGAGTTTGTTGGTTGATCTTCTTCAATTTAAGTTATGGTCAGAAATACCCTTGATGATTTGTGGATCCTGGTAGATGCTCTGCATTAGGTTTAAAATGGTAATTGGAAAGTGTATGTAATTGTGTATTCTAAAATGTCCATTGACAACACAAGGTTATAATGACAAACACACAATGATCAACATGGAATATGAAAAATAACAAAAATGAAAGCAATCCATAATAGAATGAAAGAAAATGTGTAAATACTTCACATACCTAAAAAACCAGACTTTCAAATGGAGGAGTTTAACCCAATTATGTAGCCTTAGCTTCTTCTTTCTTCAAACTTCACAACAATTTGACTTTTTCAAAAGCTTGTTCCCCTCCAAACTTCAATTGTATATCAATTTTGAATGGAATTCAAACTTGAATATGTCTTTCAACATGGAAACTCTACTACTTCATGCAAAGGTGGTAGAAAGATCATGGAAAAGGTGGTGGAATGTGAATAACATGCTTGCACACTTCACAACATCATCAAAAAGCTACTTTTTGTTGGAGCATGCACATAACCAGGATAATATGCAGAATGAGGGCCTTAACATCACGAGTATATTGAGTTTTTTTACCATTTTTAGTGGAAGATAAAATGCGCTCGTGTTATAACGTGGATGCATTATTTCTTGCTAAAACGGTAACATCTCTACTTCTTCAAAATGCGCTCGCGTTATAATATGAAATATGGTTTTTTAAATAGATTTTTTTTCTCCCTCTTTGTCTATACCCTATATCCTAATTGTATATCTCTCCCCTATACCCTTTTAGTAGATGAGATAGAGGTGAGTGTGTGTGTGTGGGAGAGAGAGATAGAGAGGAAAAATATATAGTAGAGAGGGAGGTAGGGTTGAGGGTATTATTGTTTTAGGGTTTAAGGGGTCAAGGTTAAAGGTAGAGGGTGTATGGTTGAAAGAAAGAGAGTGGGAGAAAGAGAGAGTGTGAGAGAAGGAGAAAGAGAGAGTGGGAGAGAAGGAGAAAGAGAGAGTGGGAGAGAAGGAGAGAGAGAGAGAGGGGGGAGAAAGATATAGAGAGAGGGAGAGAGGGAGAGAGGGAGAGAGGGAGAGAGAGAAAGAGGGGGAGAATGAGATAGTAGGAGAGATGGAGATAGAGAGGGAGGGAGAGACGAACTGGGAGAGAGATAGAGGGTAGAGGGTTAAGAGTTAAGGGTTAAGGGTTTAAGGGTTAAGGGTTTAAATGTTTAGGGTTAAGGATAGAGGGGAGAGAGATAAGAGTGAGAGAGATTGGGAGAGAGGGAGAGAGAGAGGGAGAGGGAGAGAGAGGGAGGTAGAGGGAGGGGGAGAGAGAGGGGGAGAAAGAGATAGCAGGAGAGAGAGAGAGAGGGAGAAAAAAAGAGTGCGAGAAAGTGGGAGAGTGGGAGAGAGGGAGAGTGGGAGAGAGATAGAGGGTAGATGGTTAAGAGTTTAAGGGTAGACCCTCTTAATCCCTCAACCCTCAACCCTTAAACCCTAATACCTTAACCCCTATAACCTCTTAATCCCTTAACTCTCAACCCTTAAACTGTAATCCTTCAACCCCTATACCCTCTCAATCCCTCAACCCTTAACCCTCAACCCTTAAACCCTAATCCCTCAACCCCTATACCCTCTTAATACCTCAACCCTTAAACCCTAATCCCTCAACCCCTATACCCTCTTAATCCCTCAACCCTTAACCCTTAAACCGTAGTCCCTCAACCCTTATACCCTCTTAATCCCTCAACCCTTAAACCCTCAACCCTTAAACCCTAATCCCTCAACCACTAAACCCTCTTAATCCATCAACCCTCAACCCTCAACCCTCAACCCTTAAACTCTAATCCATCAACCCCTATACCCTCTTAATACCTCAAGCCTTAAACCCTAATCCCTCAACCCCTATACCCTCTTAATCCCTCAACACTTAAACCCTAATCCCTCAACCCCTATACCCTCTTAATCCCTCAACCCTTAAACCCTAATCCCTCAACCCCTATACCTCAATCCCTCAACCCTACCCTCAACCCTAATCCCTCAATACCCTCTTAATCCCTCAACCTTCAACCCTTAAACCCTAATCCCTCAACCCCTATACCCTCTTAATCCCTCAACCCTCAACCCTTAAACCCTAATACCTCAACCCATATACCCTCTTAATCCCTCAACCCTTAAACCCTAATCCCTCAACCCCTATACCTTCTTAATCCCTCAACCCTCAACCCTCAAACCTTAAACCTTAAACCCTAATCCCTCAACCCCTATACCCTCTTAATCCCTCAACCCCTATGCCCTCTTATCCCTCAACCCTCAACCCTTAAACCCTAATCCCCCAATCCCTATACCCTCTTAATCCCTCAACCTTTAAACCCTCAACCCTTAAATCCTAATCCCTGAACCCCTATACCCTCGTAATCCCTCAACCCTCAACCCCGATACCCTCTTAATCCCTCTTAATCCTCAACCCTTAAACCCTAATCCCTCAAACCCTATACCCTCTTAATCCCTCAACCCTTAAATCCTAATCCTTCAATCCCAATACCCTCATAATCGGTCAACCCTCAACCCTTAAACCCTAATCCCTCAACCCCTATACCCTCTTAATCCATCAACCCTTAAAATTTCAACACTTAAACCCTAATCCCTCAACCCCTATACCCTCTTAATCCCTCAACCCTTAAACACTCAACCCTTAAATCCTAATCCCTCAACCCCTATACCTTCTTAATCCCTCAACCCTTAAACCATAATCCCTCAACCCCTATAACCTCTTAATCCCTCAACCCCTATACCCTCTTAATCTCTCAACCCTTAAACCCTATTCCCTCAACTCGTAAACCCTCTACCCTATAACCTCTTAATTCGTCAACCCTTAAACCCTCTACCCTCTACCCTCAAACCTAATCCACCAACCCTTAAACCCTTAAACCCATTTAGTAAACTCTCTACCCTAATCCCTCAACCCTCTTGACCCTTAATCCCTCAATTCTTAAACCCCTAAATAATCAACCCTAAACCCTCAACCCTCAACCCTTAAACCCTAAACTCTTAAACCCTCTACCCTCAACCCAATACCCTCTACCATAAACCCTAATCCCTCAACCCTTAAACCCTTAAATCCAAGAAAAATCTCTACCCTAATCCCTAAACCCTCAACCCCTATACACCCTACCCTATACATTGGACCCTCAACCCCAATCCCTCAATCCTATACCCTATACCCTCAACCCTCAACCCTCCACCCTCCACCCTCAACCTTAAATCCTCAATCCTCAACCCTCAAACCTTAAACCCTAAAAACTTAAACCCTCTACCCTCTACCTTATACATTAAACCCTCAACCCTTAATTCTCAACCCTCAACCCTTAATTCGTCAACCCTCAAACCTAAAGCCTAAACCCTTTACCCTCAACCACATAAACCCTTAAATCTAAACCCTTCAACCCTAAACCCTTCAACCTTCTACCCTATAACCTCAACCCAATACCCTCTACCATCGACCCTATTCCCTCAACCCTCAACCCTCAACCCTTAAACCCTAATACCCTAGAAACCATCAACCCTATAGGTCCTCCACTCTAATCCCTTAACCCTATACCCTCAACCCCTATCAATTTCTCTCTATCTATACATCTCACCTCACCCTCCCTCCCTCTCTTCTACCCTCTCTAATTTTCTCTATCTACCCTCTCCCTCTTTCTATGTACCTCTCGTTCAATCAATCCCTACCACCCTCTCTCACTCCCTCTATCCATCTCTCTCTATGTCCCTCCCACTCTCTCCCTCTCTCTCATGTCTTTCCCTCCCACCCCCTCTCTCTCTCAGGTCTCTCTCTCTAGAAACCTACCTCGGTAACTCTCTCTTTATCTCTCTCCCCTCTCTCTATCTATCCCTCCCACCCTACCTAGATAAGTCCCTCTCACTCCACCCCCCTCTTTCTCTACCTCTATCAGGTCACTCCCTCCCACACCCTCTCCCTATCTCATGTCTCTCATTCACACTCACTTTCTCTCCCACTCCCTCTCACTAACTATCTCTCAAGTCTCTCCCTCTCACCCCCTCACACTCTCAAGTATCTCCCTTTGGCACCCTACCTACATAACTCTCTCTCTTTCTCTATGTCTCTCTCTCCCCTTTGTCTCTCCCCCTCTCTCTCACACCCCCCTCTCTCTCTCTCTCCCTCCCTCTATCCATCACACTCTACCTAGCTAAGTCCCTCTCACTCCAACCCCTTCTCTCCCACTCCCTCTCTCTTAAACTCTCACTTCCACCCCCTCTCCCTCTCTCCAGACTCTCTCTCTCTCTCTCTCTCTCTAAATTATCCCTTCCTCTAAAGACATACGTAAATAGATATAAGAATAATACATATGTACATAAAATCCTACATCCATACAAGCATACATACATACATGTGTAGATACA
Source organism: Sequoiadendron giganteum (assembly GCA_007115665.2). Classification (NCBI taxonomy): domain Eukaryota; kingdom Viridiplantae; phylum Streptophyta; class Pinopsida; order Cupressales; family Cupressaceae; genus Sequoiadendron; species Sequoiadendron giganteum. Next base: position 562,536,168 of record CM021101.1, on the reverse strand, counting down.
ATATTACATACATATAGGCATACATACAATATACATGCATTGATACAAACAGGCATATATACATACATACAAGCATGCATACATGCATACATACATGACATACAAGCATACATGTACATACAAACATACAAATATATCAACATACATTCAATAGACTTGGATTTAACATAAAGGAGGACATAACGCGAGCGTGTTATAACAAACTCGCGTTATGTCTTAGTTGACATGTTTCCCGCAGAAAAAAAAAAACCATTTCAAAACTGAGATATAACACGAGCACCTTATAGTGCAATCACGCTATATCTTTCTTTGGGAAGCTGTAATGTCCCCTTCCTAGACAGTGCAACTAGTTCAGAGGTTAGCCTATCATTCTGATCCTCATAGGTTGACAAATGTGTGTAGAGGATCACTTGAGGCAGTTATCCGGTGCTCAGGAACATTACTCCTTCAGTTGATTCAGGTTTGGGCCCTGGCAGACGTTTCTAGAATGTTTTACAGATACTTACTATTTATAGTAAGTCAGGCAGGCAGGAGTTTCTATTTATAGCAAGGCACCTAGTTCAGTTGGTCAGCTCAGTTTCAACCCAGTTTGATAATCTGATGAGCAAACAGTGTTTACTTGGGCATTTAATGTTATTAAAAGTTTATTAATTTGACTTTATAATATAAAGTCACTTTAATGAAATATTAAAATTATTAAATGGCGAATTATAAAGTATTTAGTTAAAATAATAATTAAATGAGCATTTAATTATTAAACAAAAGGGGTGCCATTTATTAAATAATTGTCCTAAGTCTAAAAAGGGTGAAATTCTTCATTTTATTTAAATCATTATTAAAAATGCCTTGGGCCGACTTTATGAAAGGAGATATAAATACTGCCAAGACAAATCGAACTCATTATGTTATGATTATTCAAATTTTTCTTTTTCTCTCTAAGAGCATTGGGGTTTGTGAAACAAGGGTTTCTACAGATCAACAGGTTTTGAAGAACGTTCCCTCTTCAGAATCAGGCATACTGAGACTGTAATACCAGTTGAAACTTGTCAACAGAGTGACTTCATTCAGAGGTTGCATTTGTGCTTACTGTGATCGATTCAGAATAAGTTGAGAAGAGTTATTTCATCAGATATCAGAGGTGACTTGATTTGGAATCATTTCCAATTGACTTTGGGCTTCATTCTCTTCAGTCGTACCTTTCTCTTAGCTACTGGCAGGCCGTACTTCTTCATAGTAGTAGGGACGTTTTTTTCTCTTGGGAGTCTAAGTGCCTATTTTTCCAGCTCCTAAATTATTTCTTTGGTGGTGGATTGGTCTTTGGAGGTCTTTCCAATTGACATTTGGTGGGAGAAGTCAATCGACAAGTTGGCCTTACTTTTTATTCATCCTTCCAGGCGGCTGCAAGTAATAACCAGGTTTTTGAATAAATAATATTGCTTCTATTTATTTGGTACCCGAATAGCATTGTAATTGTTCTATAATGATAATAAATCCATCTGCCATTGCTCTGGGAGTTATTCAATGCGTTGTTATTTATTTATGAATTTTATATGCATTTATTTCTCAAAATCACAATTTCATTATTGCTGCAAAAACCACAAAAAAACATCAAAAATTCAAAAGACATAAAAAAACATAGCAGTTTCATTCAGTGATAGGGTTGAGAGACACCTGGTCTCTTACAGTGGTATCAGAGCACAGAATTCCTGCCAGCTTGTGCTTTATCAATCAGAAGTTTTCTTTTTAGATTCTTTTTCATGAGTAGGGACATTATTTTCTATAGTAAGGGTAGAGGAACAGGCAAAGTTGAGGATTGGACAGGTCCACCCATTCTAGAAGGTGAGATAGTATCAGGGATTCTTGGCATTCACAGATCTAGCTCTAGTAGCAGTGAAAATAGTGTGACTATACTCATGTCAGATCAAGAGATTCCTAGAGATTCAGGGAAAGAAAAAGAAAATGCTGAGATGAATGAGGCAAAATACAGGAGTAGACATGACAACATGATGGAAATGATGTCATAGCTGATAGGTACCATGAGACAGTATACTCCACCTCACCAACATTACATTCAAATAGGGTAGTCTAGTGGTTTGGGAGGCATAAACTAGCCGCAGATGTCTGCATGACCGCAACCATCAATGATTGTTCACGAGCGTAGGCCTGGACAACCTACCTTTATCAGTAGGGAGGCACCACCGACTCCGGAGGTAGAACAACAGGGTCACCATACATAGTTTTAGCCACAGCATGGTACTTCAGTGGCTGACGTGACCAAAAATTTTGGAGAGTATTCGACTCTAGCTCCCGAGACTAGGAAATCATTGTCATTTCATGAGTTCATAGATGTGCATAAGCCCAGGGGTGGAGGTAGATTTGAGCGTAGAGCTCACTAGTACTAGTAACCACCGTAGGTGAAAAAAGATCTTCAACATGCAATGAGCAAGATTGTCTTGCCTTATTTTGATGGCTCAGATAAAAATTCAGCGAGGTCTTGGGTACAAAAGTTAGACAATTACCTATCTTTGAGACCTATGCAGGAGGACAAGGCCATTGAATTTTCCAAACTAAACCTCAATGGATTGATGCATGATTGGTGGCATCACGACATGTATACATTGGGTCATCACCAGGTTACTACTTACCAGGAGTTCACAAACAGGCTCATTGAGCGATTTGATAAGAAGGATCCAGAAATTTACTTTAGAGAGCTAGCACAGCTCAGACAGATAGGTAGTTTAGATACTTACATTGGGGAGTTTCAAAGGACTGCAGGACCATGGTGACAGGTATTTTAGAGAGAATACTTGTCATTCTATTCACGGAGGGGTTATATGAACCGATGAGAGGTTGGGTCAAGGCGTTTGATCCTCCCACCCTTTAGGAGGCAATGCGAAAACAACACAACATGGAGCTTGTAGCACCTCGCAACAAGTTCTCTTCGGGTTCCACACCAAACTCAAGGCCGAATAGATCTTTTGACAGAGATAGACCCTTTGACAGGAAGAGAGATCCACCTGATCCTACGAGAAGTAATGCACCACCATTTGACAGAGATACATTGAATGATCTACGCAAGAAAAAGTTGTGTTTTTGGTGCAAGGCACCTTATGATGAAAAACACGTATGCCCTCTTCGTCCTAAAGCCAAAAGTAACCAGATGGAGTGGTTTTATGAAGGGGAAGAGAAATCTGATCTGTTAGACCAGCAAGCTGATTTAGAGCATTCAGATGATGAAAGGTCTGGAAATGATAATGAACATGATGGAGGAAAGAAACTATAGGAGGCACACTTGACTAGTCTTCAGAGAGATGGCTCCTTTAGGCTACGTGGACTCCTAGCTGGTAAGAAATTTATAACACTACTTGACACAAGTGCAACACACAATTTTATAGATGCACGTTTGGTTGAGAAGCGTGGCATACAAACGGAAGAGTTTGAGGGTATTTGAGTTAAGGTAGCTGATGGGTACACCCTCAAATGTGACAGGAAAATAACAGATCTTCCGATGCGGCTAAACAACTATGAGTTCAAGATTGAATTCTATGTTGTTAATATGGGGGACACTAATGTGGTACTTGGAATGGTATGGCTTCATGATTTGGGTGAGTTCACACTCAATCTTTGAGATATGGAAATGACGTTTAAAGTTAATGGGAAGCCACATGTGATTAAAGCTATCAGGGACAAAAAATTGAGAGTTGTTTCTCACTGATGAATGGAGAGGCTCATTCATCATGATATGGTAGAGTGGGCTGCTGAGTGTATGTTGATGCTTGCACAACAATAACAACAAAATCATGAGTACCATCCCGACATTAAGGAGATAAGAATTAAACACTCTAAAGTGTTTACTGATATTCCACCAGGTAGACCTCCAGATAGAGGAACTGAACACATTATAGAGTTGGAGGAGGTTGCAAACCCCATTATGATCACACCATACATACATCTGAAACACCTAAAAGATGAGATTGAGAAAACAATCACTGATTTTTTGGCTATGGGGCACATCAGACCTAGCAAATCACCCTTTGCTTCATCGGTTGTATTGGTGAAGAAAAAGGATGGATCACTACGGATGTGTATCGATTATAGTCAGCTCAATAAGAGGACTATTAAAAATAGGTATCCTATTCCCCACATGGATGAGTTGCATGGTGCTATCTTCTTCACGAGGATTCATTTGAGATCGGGGTACCATCATATTCGGATGAGGGAGTAGGACATTGAGAAAACTGCGTTCAGGTGCCATTGCGGTCATTTTGAGTTCTTGGTTATGCCTTTCGGTTTAACCAACGCCCCTGCCACTTTTTAGGCTACGATGAATAGAGTTTTCAGTTCTCGACTACGGAGATATGTATTGGTCTTCTTTGATGACATTCTGGTTTACAGTAGGTCATGGGAGGAGCACTTAGCTCACTTGGATACAACACTGGGTATTTTGGCTAAGGAGTCCTTGTATGCCAAGGAGTCCAAGTGTGAGTTAGGCATGGCTGAGTTGTTGTATCTTGGGCACATCATCAATGCCAAGGGAGTCGGTATGGACCCTGAGAAGGTCTGAGCTATAGTTGAGTGGCCAAATCCAGAGAACCTTACCCAACTCAGAGGATTCATTGGGTTGTGTGCTTTCTACAGATGATTTATTAGTGGGTTCTCACGACATGCTACACCCCTTACTGATTTGACAAATAAGGGGGCTTTTTCTTGGTCACCGTAGGCTCAGGAGTGCTTTGACAGGTTTAAGGTAATCATGATTTCATGTCCAGTGTTAGCACTACCAGACTTTACGAAGTCTTTTGATTTATTCTGTGATGCCTCGGGAGAGGGCATCAGTGCCGTGTTGATGCAGAAGAGACACCCTATTTATTTCTAGAGAAGAAAGCTTAGAGGTCCTGAAATATTTTATAGCATTTATGACAAGGAAATGTTAGCCATTATGCACGCTTTGGCTAAGTTCAGGCAATACCTGGTAGGCAGCAAATTCAATGTACGTATAGACCATAACAGTCTGAAACACTTCCTTGGGCAGCGAGACCTAAATGAAAGACAACAAAAATGGGTCAGCAAGTTGCAATCGTATGATTTTGATATTACCTTCATTAAGGGAAAGCAAAATGTTGTAGCTGACGCATTATCTTGCAGACCTCAATTGAATGCTATGGCACAAATTTTCGAGGATTGGAGGTACAAAATTATTGGTGAGTATGCTAAGAACCCATGAGCTTCTAGCATAGTTGATGGGACAAAGCAGGATAGTAGATATACCATTGTGGATGACTTGATCATTTACAAGGGGCGTATTTTTTTGGTTCCTGATTTAGATGTGAGGGATACAGTTATGAAATCCTTTCATGATCTTCCTATGATGGGCCATCCCGGTTACTTTAAAACATATAAGCTAGTACGGGAGTGGTTTACTTGGAAGGCCTGAAGATTGATGTGCTTCAGTATGTACGAGAGTGTTCTATTTGCCAGCAGAACAAACAGGAACACACATATCCTGTTGGTTTGCTACAACCACTTCTGATACCAGACAGGAAGTGGGAATTTTTATTGATGGATTTTATCACGGGCTTGCCAAAGGCCCAAGGGAAGGATTGTATTTATGTGGTTGTTGATCGACTGATAAAATATGCCCATTTCTTTCTGATCACCACTACATTCATAGCATCGCAGACTACAGAGCTCTTCTTCATAGAGGTTTTTTGGTTACACGGTTTGCCTCAGACTATAGTTAGCAATAGGGACAGTCAGTTCATGAGAAAATTTTGGCAGGAGTTGTTTAGAGTCTGTGGAATTGAATTGACACCTAGTACCAGCTACCATCCATAGACATATGGGCAAATGAAGTTTTTCAATAAGTGGGTGGAAGGATATTTACAGAATTATATAGCCGGACAACAGAAAGCTTGGGTGAGGTGGATATACCTTGGCGAGTATTTTTATAACTCCACCCATCACATGACTATACAAATGACACCTTTCATGGCATTATACAGGTATGAGGCACCCAATCTTTTGGATTTGGTGTTGAGTGATAGCAGACTGCCCAGCGCAGGGGATATGTTGTAGGATCAACAGGATATTTTGAGGTCCCTCAGGGACAATATTCAGCAGGCACAAAATTAGCAGAAACAGTATGCTGATAAGAAAAGGGTTGAGAGTTCTTTTGCAGTGGGTGACATGGTATATCTCATGTTACAACCATACTGACAGTCCACTCTGTGGAAGAGGGGTGCATATAAATTGAAACCTCGTTACTATGGTCCATTTCGAGTCATCAGATGAGTGGGCGAGGTTGCGTATGAGTTGGATTTACCAATGGATAGCAGGGTTCACAACATGTTTCATGTTTCTTGCCTGAAGAAGGCATTGGGTCAGCATGTGATACCCTCTCTAGTTCTGCCACCCCTCGATGATGAGGGGAAGTTGATACTAGTACCTGAGGCCATCCTCGAGGTTAGAGAGAGACATCTTCGGAGGTGGGTGATCAGGGAATATCTGATCAAGTGGAGAGATTTTCCAGTTGAGGATGCTACATGGGAGTCTCAGGAGATTTTACAGCATCTAGAGCTGAGATTGCTTGAGGACAAGCAATTTCAAGGAGGGTGGATTGTAATGTCCCCTTCCTAGACGGTGTAGCTGGTTCAGAGGTTAGCCTATCATTTTGATCCTTGTAGGCTGATAGATGTGTGTAGAGGATCACTTGAGGCAATTATCCGATGCTCGAGAACATTACTCCTTCAGTTGCTGACTGATGTGTGTAGAGGATCACTTGAGGCAGTTATCCGGTGCTCGGGAACACTACTCCTTCAGTTGATTTAGGTTTGGGCCCTGGCAGATGTTTCCAAAATGTTTTACAGATACTTACTATTTATAGTAAGTCAGGTAGGCAGGAGTTTCTATTTATAGCAGGGCAACTGGTTCAGTTGGTCGGCTTAGTTTCGACCCAGTTTGATAATCTGATGAGAAAAAAGTGTTTACTTGGGCATTTAATGTTATTAAAAGTTTATTAATTTGACTTTATAATATAAAGTCACTTTAATGAAATATTAAAATTATTAAATGGCGAATTATAAAGTATTTAATACTTTGTAATAGAGTTAAAATAATAATTAAATGAGCATTTAATTATTAAACAAAAGGGGCGCCATTTATTAAATAGTTGTCCTAAGTCTAAAAAGGGTGAAATTCTTCATTTTATTTAAATGATTATTAAAAATGCCTTGGGTTGACTTTATGAAAGGAGATTGCCAAGACAAATCAAACTCATTATGTTATGATTATTCAAATTTGTCTTTTTCTCTTTGAGAGCATTGGGGTTTGTGAAACAAGGGTTTCTACAGATCAACAAGTTTTGAAGAACGTTCCCTCTTCAGAATCAGGCATACTGAGACTGTGCAATACCAGTTGAAGCTTGTCAACAAAGTGACTTCATTCAGAGGTTGCATTTGTGCTTACTGTGATCGATTCAGAATAAGTTGAGAAGAGTTATTTCATCAGATATCAGAGGTGACTTGATTGGGAATCATTTCCAGTTGACTTTTGGCTTCATTCTCTTCAGCCGTACCTTCCTCTTAGTTGTTGGCAGGTCGTACTTCTTCATAGCAGCAGGGACGTGTTTTTCTCTTGGGAGTCTAAGCGCCTATTTTTCTAGCTCCTAACTTCTTTCTTTGGTGGTGGATTGTTCTCTGGAGGTCTTTCCAGTCGACATTTGGTGGGAGAAGTCAATCTACAAGCTGGTCGTAATTTTTATTCATCCTTCCAAGCAACTGCAAGTAATAACCAGGTTTTTGAATAAATAATATTGCTTCTATTTATTTGGTACCCGGATAGCATTGTAATTGTTCTATAATGATAATAAATCCATCTACCATTTCTCTGGGAGTTATTCAATGCGTTGTTATTTATTTATGAATTTTATATGAATTTATTTCTCAAAATTACAATTTCATTATTGTTGCAAAAACCACAAAAAAACATCAAAAATTCAAAAAACACACAAAAACATAGCAATTTCATTCAATGATTGGGTTGAGAGACACCTGGTCTCTTACAAAATCCCTTAGCCTTAGGATTGGTATTTGCCTTGGAATACCAACCCAAAGGCTTGGAGGGCATTCCCAATGACCAGAGACGTGTTTTTACAAAATCTACCATATTTCACATAATCGAGTTCATGCTCACCGTCATGATTGCATGTGGTTCAATATCAAAAAAATCGAACACATGGGTAATGTTGGGTTCTCTCTTAGCTATCCAATGATGTAATTTTTTTCACTTTCTGACAATGGTAAGCCTTTCATCCATAATTTCTTTTGTTTGTATGTCTCTTTTTTGCCAAAAAGTAGTGTTTGATATTTTTTTTAGTTATAAATTAACCATTCATCAAATTTTAAAATAAATTACATTTTTAGAAACAACACTCCATTCTACAAATTTTTTTTTTAAAAAAATTCAATTAGTTTCCAAAATTTGTAGGGGTAACACAACCAAAAATCTATTTTTCAAGAAGTGTCCACTTTGAAAATTAGTAAAAAAACAAATATTCATTAAAAAATTATTAGAAAAATTGTTCATCAACTACATACTGTTAGCTAACTTCTAATCATTGCGATTTTAAAAATACTAAACAAAACGTTCACCATACGAGGGTCGTACAAGAGTTGTTATGTTATATTTTTTTGACAAACACATCACCAATTTGTGTACGTCCCTCTTTTGAACCCCTTAATCTCAACCATTTTAAAAATAAATTAGTAGTTTAGAAAGTAGACTTAGAGCACTTCGATCCTTGTTTTTGTTCCATCTCAAAATTTTGAGTGTAACTATCCTCAATTTCACATCCAAGGTCAATATTTCTTGATTTCAGAAATAAAAAAGTGGCCACTTAAGTCCCCTTTTTGGGAACCATCTTGGTGCATTTACCCAAATGGGGATTATAATTTATTGGCCCCATTTCACCAATATCAAACAATAAAGAGTAAATACTAGTCTACGCAGATTACCTTACTAAATGAGTAGAGGTTAAGCCTTTACAGTTTGCAAGGGATGAGAATGTGGCAAAGTTTCTCTATGAAGACATATTCACAAGATATGGAGTTTCAAGAGAAATTGTCATGGACCAAGGACCCTAGTTTATATCATAACTGATCAGAAAATTGGTTCAAGAATATGAGATCAGACATAGGAAGTCCACACCTTATTACCCTCAAGAAAATGGGCAAGTGAAAGTCACCAACAAGGAAATTAAAAAAATCCTAACAAAGATAGTGCAAATTCATAAGAAGGATTGGGCAACCATATTTCTTGAGGTAGTTTGGGCTTATAGAACTTGTAATCCCACAACATGCTTTAGACCATACAAACTAATACATGGTAAGAAATTAGTGCTTCCTATAGAATTTGAGTATAAAACATTGAGGAAAACTATCAAATTAGATATAGATTTGTCAACAACACAACAAGAGAGATTGCATAACTTGAATGCCCTGGATTAAATTAGAATGAAAGCCACACACCATACTAAAGGTGTCCAAAATTAAAGAATTTTTTGGCATGATTAGTTTATTAAGACAAAGGAATTCAATATAGGTGATTTGGCTTTACTTTATGACTCTAGATACAAAGATTACAAAGAGAAATTGCAAAGCAAATGGCTTGGGCCATATGAGATAAAGAAAGTATTTCCCAATGGAGCAGTGCAACTACAAATAATTGATGAAGTAAGGTTTTCATTGCTAGTTAATGAACACAAATTGAATATTTATAAGAAACCATTCCAAAAGGATGACTTCCTTCTTACATCACAACAACAATTTGAATCTACAATTGAAAATTCAACAATAGAGACAACCAGTTCTACAAATGAATCAGTAGAAAAGATACACAACTTTCCCACTGATGAACCATAGGTATATTTTTCTCACATATTTCATGTGCACACACTACCTAGGTGACAATCAACAAATTTCATTTTCTGAGATGGTTGCAAAAGAAATAGAGACCTGCAACATCACACCTCGAGGTGACAACTTATAGTTCTAAGGGACATGTTACTGCATGAGATCAAAGCACTTGCTTGTCAGTCATTTCATATTATCATCCACATTAATTTCATATCTATCACATCATAACCTATACTTTCATACATGAGAACATACATATTCCATTTTGATTACATACAACTTATTACATCCATTCACACATAACAATCCTACCCCCTTTATCCATTATAATGTACCATGCAATTAATCTCACATCACCTATTCCGTACACTCTACAGCCTTTTCATTCTATCATTTTCCATGTGTCACATATATGTCATCATTCATTTCAAATTACCACTATGAAAAATTCATTGTAATCATGACAAGTCACTTCAAATCACGTTGTGGACGGTCATTAGTTACTTCACACGAGTTGAATTTCATTTTAACCAATTCCTACATGTACACTACTTATTAACTTATCTTAATTAACATAGCCGATTATTTATTTTTTCTATATGTTTAAGTTTGTTTGTGCATGCTACATATCTTAATTGATTTTGCACTACTTTTCATCTAACTCTCTGCTAAAACTATACCCTCTAAGTGAGGATACATAATATCTTTAGTTGGGGGGAGAGGCATTCCTTATTTTTCTTGGTTTTCAAAAACTCTCTACAAAACCTTTCCATTGTTTTCCTCCATTTTCAAAAGACACAAAGTTCAGAGGAGAGGAAAGGGTTCTCAATAGTTGAATTGAAAGGTGCATTTAAATAAGAATATTATTCTAGCATAATAAAAGTGGCTAATTGAGGTGGTGGAACAAGAACAAGGTAGAATTGAGGAGTTCAATTATTGAAGCATACCATGGGAGGTGATATAATAGGCAGAGAACCAGTAGCACATGACCAACTATTGGAGGAAAAACTAGTTTTTCCCATTTTTCAACAAGCTAGCTGGTTACAATATTTTTTGAACCTCATAGAGTTTAATGAGGTTATGACCCAACATTTTGCAACCACATTGCAAAATGGTGAAGCAATTGTTAGGGGCTTAAGGGTAGATGCCTCAGAAGCTACCATTGTTGAAGTAACTGGATTGCCAAGGATAGGAGAAGATTTTACAGTTAGGGAAAATGTTATTGCTACAAAGGATGAATTAAGGAAGTCAAGAGAAAACATGGATTCCTCTTCTCAAGGTACTAAATGACTGTCTTTATCCTAGATTTGGGCTTCAGTTGCTTCCTATTTAGTTAAGTATTTGACATATGATGGTAGGTAATCTTTGTTATACACAATTCATTTTAAATTTTTAAGTCATATTCACCATGGTAGGCATGTAAATGTTCCTAATTTCTTGTAGAAAATGTTAAAGAGAATTATCATTTGAGTACAAGAGGAAAAAAAAAAAACAACATTTTCTCATTTTGGTCTGGTTACACTGTTGATAAAGATGAGTCATAGAACTCAATTTCCAAATGTTTCTTAGGAATTTTTTCTTAATTATAACAATATCAACAGTATCCTTGAAGAACCTGTTGTTCTTAAAATAATGGAAGAACCTATTGTTCCAAAAAGGGAAATGTCCTCTAGCTCCCCTGTTGCATCACCTATCTATAGAACGAGAGATCCAAAGGAGTAGGGCTTGTAGGAAACACAACTTGCAGCCTATGCTGAGAAACCCACAATAGAGGACAAACAAGAAACCCCTGTTTCCAGAAAAATCACACAAAAAGGCAAGAAAAGGAAAAATGGAGCCTCTTCTTCTGCACCTGCAAAAGGGTGGAAGATACCCACATGACCTAAGAGGCGATCACATTGCCTACAGAGAAAAGGGGTCATGAGAGGGTCAATTAAAAATTAGGAAGAGGATATTGTAATGGTAGAAATAGATAAAGATTTAGACGAAAATGCCTCTAGTGATAAGGTAAAGGAACCTATTAGATAGCCTTGGTATTTTACTAGTACCTCTAAATTTGATTCAGAGGATATTTTTGTGGAAAATTAAATGAGGAGGTCCCCAAGAAGCCCTGTTTCAGAGGGTTTTGAATACACAAGAACAGTAGGGGATGAATATTTTTTAGAAAAATATGAAGAATTTTTTATTGAACAAAGAAATATTAGCAAAGAGTTGTAAGAAGCAATGGAAAGAATAAAATAATTAGAAGAATTGTTAAAAACTTATCAGCAAAAGGATAGTGAGCGGGATTATAGGATCAAAGAATTAGAGGAGAATCTCTATAAGTCTGAGCATGGGTCTAAATTATAGGTACTTGCACAACTTGTTATGGTTGAAGTAGGAAACAAGGAACTAGTATCTCAAGGCCCAATTCCTCAAATTAGAACCCCCACTGGGCCATCTGTGGTGTCCTTGGGTGTTGAATTACGGAAAAGAACCCAAGATTTCTCTCAAAAGAAGAAGGATTGGGAGAAAGAAAAATATGAAATAATATCCAATCACACTAGGGAACTTGAGCAACATGAGATAAAAGTGAAAAAGATGAAAGTAAAAATTGAGATGATGGCAGATAAAAAATCACAATTGTTGAAATGTAGACCACCTGCAAGGGTTTATGCATTGTTTTTATAGGAAAAATATTTATGTTTTCAATTCATCTAGTTGATTAGTAATCTTCCTATTTCCATGAACAAAAAATTTGTGTTTTTAGATACTTTCTTCAATTCTACACCAGACGTGTAGGACCAATTATATGAGTTCTACTTACATAATTATGTTCTTCCAGATGAGATTGAATGGAATCCACTAATGTTTGTGGGAGACCTTCAAATAAGAGCTTGGGCCTTCTACATTAGAAATGAGCACCAAAGGGGAAAAATCCTACAGGGGTACCAAGAAATAGAGAAATTCATTGCCCTACATCTCAAAAAAGAATAAATGAATCCAAATGCAATCATTGACCAATGGTTGAAACTTTTAGATTATAATGCAGTTGAAGAAATAATAATGAATTTCAAGAAATGAGACTATACAAGAGAAAATAAACTAGCAACATGAACCCTTAATGAAGCCTTCCAATTTGTACAAAGATGGAAAGAGCTTTCACTTGAATTAAGAAGAAAGGAGCCACATTATCTGTATAATTATATAGCCATGACTAGTAGATATCACAAGTACATGGAACTTGCATGGAAAAATGGAGTGGCTTGGTTTCCAATTGTCTTTCATCCTCCCATCATCATGTTTCATGTACCACATTGGACATGGAGAAAGAGAGGGGAAGAAGAAGCAAAAGAAAAGAAAAGGCTATAAAATATTTTGAATCAAAAGGGCTACTATCTGAAGCAAACAAAGGGAGTTGATACTGTAGCAGATCTCAGAGAAATAACCCTATAGTACAACCTCCAACCTTGAAAATTTCTTGAGTACAAGCAAAATTCTTAGTTGGGGGGGATGATGAGCTTAGATAATAACTAGTTTTCTTTCATTAAGTTCACGACTTTTAGAATTTCAACCTACCAAGTTCACAGACAATCCTAAGGACTTATACATCTTTTATAAATTTCATGCATCTTAAACTAGACTTTATTATGTGGAAATATAATTATGATATGATGGTATTTGTATGTGTGGATATATGAATGTTCATGCAATTCAGTCTAATTCTATGCTTGATTTATGATTGTTAATGTTGTGTATGCTTTAGGATGAAACTAACCTTTTATAGCTAAAGATGAACTGTAACCAACAATAATTGGATTTACAACCCGTAGCATAAGACCACAACCGGTTACAAGGGATAAGCTAGAACACTTGAAACATGACAATTTCAGGATGGAATGAATATGGCCATTGAGTGGTCAACTGTGAGTCATCACCAACACCGAATAAGATGACAAGAAGAAGGAGTCTACTTTGTGTAGGAAATCTTAATGATGTGAAAATTTGCATAGAGCACACCTTTGTCATACCATTAAGGTAGAGTTATAGTTTGAATTCTCTTCCTCTATCTTTTTCAATTATGGTTATCAGTTACACATACTAGTCCTCTCCCTATTCTTGAGGGAGAGTGAAAGTATGCATTTATGTTCTATTTTTAGTCCTTGTGTGAATAAAACTCCTCCTACGCCTATATATTGGGATCAGTGGTTGAGGAGAAAATATAGTTTTTAGTTCTAGTTTTTTATTGCTTTAACAATACTTCATTTCTATTATTTTTTTGTTATTTAGTTGTAATGGATATGTATCTCTAAATGGGAAATATTCTAAAGATTCTTATCGAAATGTAATAAGTTTGGTTTTTATGTAATAAAGGATTTTAGTTAATGTCATGATTTGTTGATCAATAGTGTGTATTTGATATCTCATGTGGGTGCAAAAACTCAAGTAAGGGCCACTTGAGGTACTACCAACCCATCTTCTTTTCTGCATTAGATTAGATGTTATATTTTTGTATCCATTTATCTGAATTCTCACTTATATGTATGTGAATTCCATGAATGATGTACTGTAGAATGAATTACATTTTGTAACATTATCTTGAGTTAGTCTTAAAAGAATTTAGGAGTCAAAAGTTATTAGTTCTAGTTAGTTGCAAGTTCAAATTCAATAGTTAGTAGTTACAACATTAAGCAAAAGGTACCCATAGCATAAGCAACATATTCATGTTATTTTCTTTGTTTTTCAATTTGATAGTTTATTTTCCTTTTCAACCTTTATAGTTTTCATTACATGTGTGACCACCCATGTTTCATCGATATAGGGTGTAGTTAGGATCCTTGAATGCACATATAGTGCCAACATTATCAAAAGCTTATGGGCCTTGGTTGATAATTTAATGAAGCCTTTGTGAGGGTTTGATGACCTATTTAGTTAGGAACCTATCCTCTAAATTGTGTGTCCACTCATGAACACCAAGTTGATTGAACATTAGAAAGGCCTTACAATAATCACATTGAAATGGGAGTAATAATTGAGGTGAGTTTTGTTTTGAGATCTTGACATACTTGGATGAAAGTGTTATAGTTTAGACTTGCTAAATTGGGGATGGTGTTGGAATTCCCTACTTGTCAAATTCAAAACTGTTAACTATTGGGAATCATTTAAAGGAACCTTGCTCGAGTAATACATAATAATTAATGAAACCTATGTGTAGGCATCCTTTGAGAGAAACCTGGCAAAGAGAACTATGTGTGACTTTGATTTGCTTGGAAGCAGGTATGTAGGTATTCCTTGGGTAAAGGATGTCCCTATGAATTCAAGTTCGTAGGGGGGAGGGTCTAGGGGGGATAACTCCTAGATTTTTGGGTTTTTTCCAATTGGTTTGACCTTCTCTCTTCAGTAGTCTTTGAATGAGGCTTTAATGGGTATTAGATGGTTATGAAAGAGCTGAGAAAATATAATAACTTTTATTTAATACATGTAATATGTTTTTGAATAGTAAGTCAGATGAATGTAATGGATTGGAGTACTTAGTAGTGGTTACATGTTGAGTTAGTCTCATCTCATGTGGGTTCTTGGTGATTTTTTTTATGTGTTACAAAAATCAACCATCAGACTTATATGACTATGTATAGTCTCACAAATTAGTCGATTGTGATCTACTTATTCCTAATTAGGAATCTCTCTTCTAGTTATAATCCTAAGTTGGGTGTAGGTGCTAACTTTTATGGCAACAGATGGAGTAGGACCCTACGAGGGCATAGGTCGAGGTGGTAATCCTTTGACAAGTAGGCTATTCCTATCCATCCTAGGTAATCACTGATCAAAAAACCTATGACCTACTTAGAGGTAAGATTATTCTTGCTCGAGATTGATAGGAGTCAAGGAGCATACTATGCTAGTAGATTGTTAGTCATTCCACTTGGATAACAAGATAGATTATGGTAGGAGCATGTGGGCCTTGGGGCCAGTGGCATGACGATGATGGATGTCCAATGTACGCTAGATGGTTGGATGGTTTTTCACTCTCAGCATGTAGGCGATGAACCACCTTATTTTTTTAGTCATCCGATGGACTACAGGGAAGAGAGTTTCTAATGAATAATAGGTAGGTAATAGTTGAACATGTCTCATATTATAGTTTAACCTATCCTGATGTGGAAAATGGTATCTTGGATTATCAGGGGTAGATATCCCCTTGGGATCATGAAGAGATATCAACCTATATATAATTGAGTGTTTTTATACACTAATGCCTCCCTAAGCACTTGCATAAATGGCCTAGGGTTGTGCTCATTGTTATATTGGTGCCCTTGCTAGTAATGACATCTAGTAGTATGAGATTCTTGGTTGTTGTCATAGTAGTCTTATCTGAATGTGAATCAGGTAGTGGATTGATGCATGCAATAGGTTGCATCTATTTCCACTTTACCTATTGTTCCTTATGTGAACATATGGTATATTTTGTGGATTTTCACATTGGATATATGTGATGTATTCTCAAGCTAGTCACTATTGTGATGTGATGTGTATTAGCCAATCTTTGTACTAATTGTGATGTGTACATGAGCTAAACACTTTATATATATGATGTATGCTCAAGATAGTCACTATGTATATGTGACATATGTTAGAGCTAGTAATTTGGTATTTATAATGTATGCTTGAGACATTCACTATGTATATGTGACATATGTTGAAGCTAGTCATTGGATATTTATGATGTATGATGGAGCTAGTCATTGTTTATATGTGATGTATGCTAGAGCTATTCATTGTATATATGTGATAATTTTTGGAGTTAGTCTCTATGTATATGTGATGTGTATGAGTTGGTCACCTTGTGTATATGTGATTTATGCTCGAGTCACTCACTAGGGGAATTGGGGAATTATGAAATAATATGACCCCTGTGTATTTGTGTATATTTGTACACTATGGATTGTTAATGTTTGGTATGGAACCAACATTTGATGGTAAATAGTTATCATTATATTATGATTGGACTAAGTTTAATGAATAGTTATGGTTTAAAGGTGAGATATTAGATCTCATACAAGAGGATATAATGAACTCCCTCTAATAGTGGTGGGAAAACTACGAAGCCTCTAATTTCCTATGAAGGGATATGTAGTCAAGGTCATCAAGAATGAACCCTAGAGGCTTAGGTCTAGGTCTAGGAATGACCTTAACCTTGGGAGATTACCACTCTTATGTATAACCATATAAGTGGTGAAGTCAAGTTGAGGCCACCATTATGAATGGAGAAGTTTTGAAGTTAGCACTTTTGAGCTACAAGGAAGATGCTCAATCAATTAAGTTTGATATTTGTTTTGAATTGATTTATGAAAAAAAAATAGTAGCAACTAAGGGGTGGTTGTTACACTTTTATGAAGTGGTGTTTGCAACCATCTAGTTGAGATTTATTTATTTTTAATTTTGGAAAAAAGATAATTTAAATTTTGTTTTGTCTTCTTTCATAAGAGTAGTAAATAATTATAAAATTAGTTCAATGATTTTAAAATGTTTGAGTAGGAGATTCTATATTTTTTGAAGCAAAGGAGAAATTCATCTTAGATACTTCTTAGAATGATTGGCATAGCCTCTTTATATTTGAAGAGATCTAGAAGATCAAAATTTATATTTGTATATGAAGGTTATTTTTCTCAACTATAAATTTCTAGTCATGAATTCAAATTTTATTTTGATTTTTCATACAAAATAATAATTTCCATTTTACATATATAAGATCTATGAGATTGAGAATGCTTGAGATGCCATAATAATTTAATTTAATTTAAATAATATGTATAAATATTTTTGAATTAAAAAAATATAACACATGTAAATCCAAATTTGAATAGATAAATAAATTAAATGATAATTTATACAAAATAAGAAGATTGCATCTATTTATTATTTACCTATTAAAAAAAATCTTAACATAAAAGTACTATTTAATGAATGTAAAGAAGGGGATTTTTCCTTTTAACTAAGATATAAATTGAAGGAAGAAAGAGGCGTTTCAAACACATACATAAGATAGATATGCATAGCTCACAAATACATTAGAGTTTACAAAAAGATTTAGAATAGTATTCCTTCTTCATCACTTCAATGGGTAGTCGTTGTGAACATTGAACTCATAAATGCATATGTTTGAGAAATTTGAAAGAAAAATAAATTAAATTTTTACAATTTCTTTCTTTCTCTTTCACCTCTTCAAACCGAAAGATATATGCAATTCAAACATTAAAGACAAAATGAACTCAATTTTGAGAGGAGAATGATAAATAATATCCTTCTATTTCATAACATACATAATTTCACAATCAAAAACTAAAATAATATAAATATATTTTACAAAGATATTGAGAAATAAATTTCTTCTCTTGCATTACTTCAATGGTGTCTTTTAGAAAACCCACAAATACATATTTTTCAGACATCCAAAAACAAAATGAATTCAAAGTTAGAAAGAGAATGAGAAATTGTATTATTGCTCTTCCACCACTTGAGCCGCAAGAAATCTCACAAAAATAAATAAATCTTGGTGAATCTTTTTTTTTTCCAAAAAATATTATTTTATTAGCAATTTTTTTAAATCAAGGCAAATGGTGAATCCTTCCTTTTAAAACAAATTAAATTCCTATAAGGGCCTCATGGTGGTAGTGACCTAGTTTAAGATGTAGTGATTGCGTCTATAATTCTTTAATATTTTTAATTCTTTTTCATCACTATTGATTTTATTTATAATCTCCTTATGGGCATTGGATCTCTACGAGTATATGGGTACATTTTAATCTTGGAATACAACCTCAACCATTAGATTTTAAATAAAATAAATGCCGATGATTAAAAATTGGTGATATGACCTTTAAGTAATCAATAATTATATAATATTATTGATGAATTAATTTCGTTTTCTATCATAACTAATAAAATTACAAATCTGATCTGATTAATATCCAATATTATGACAAATTTTTGAATTTACCATTTTAATAAAATAGGTTTTTTTGGCCAATTTAACTAAAACTAAAAAATCATTGCACTTGAACAGTAGTAATCTTAACCACATTTTGATGAAAAACAAGAAAATGAAATATGAAAATCAATTTATTTTTTTGGTTTTTACATACTTTCTCACCCATGCAGTAGCAATTTCAACATCCACAGTTACATTTTTCATGAAAAGAGAGAGTTCTAATATAGAAAAAAGAGTATCTTGTAAACTGACCAGAAGCCAACCTCTCTCATCTTGTTTTGATTGCAAAAAACTTCCTGTCACTCTCATTAAGGTCGTGAAGTCTAAACTGAACCTCTTCTATTTAAGAATTTAATGACTATGGTCTTCATCATGATCTGCAATTTTTATCTTGCTTTAACAACATGATCTTTGTTTGTCATTACAATAAATAAGACCTTGATTATTGTAGAAAAATATGTGTACTTTTCAAAATCATCGTCAAACTATTTTTTTTTTAAAAATACTACAAGAATCGGTCGGGTATCCATCCCCCTATAAACTGCAGTGCACCTGGTAAACTTTTTTCACGTGACTAGTGGTGTTGATGCCTCTAGTACCACGGGTTTGAGGAGAGACTAGACCTCACGACCTCTTGCCAAACTGTTATGTTGCTCAATAATTGACACTTAATCTGTGACTTGGCTATGTATATTTTTGTAGCAGGATTCAAAATGATGGCACAAGCTTCTACAAGATAGTGTCAGTTGAACTCAATTTTGTTTTTGAAATGGAGAATAGACAATCATGGAGTGTTTGTCTTTCTTGAACCAATCCTTTGGATTTCATTATCATGTCAATGCTTTTACTCAATCTGTCTTCTTTCACCTCAAGAATGAATTCCAACAAAAGTGAAACCATTGTAACAAATGAAAACCATGTATGCGACTTGAAACTAGAAGGGAATTGTAAAATTATCCAAAAATTATTGGAAGTTAAAAGAAGCAGAGAAATACCATGTTATCTAATGAGGACTATCTAAAGGTATCTAAAGTAGTTTTTAGTGTTAACTTTCAAAGATCTGTAGTTCTAGGTGGTTGTTTATTTATCAAAGTTTGTGACATAGGCTGGTAAATATCCAACAAGCTTAATGACCATACCTAAATTTGAAAGAGTTTTGATTGAAGCTGACAAAGAAGTTAAAGTAGCAGTACCACAAAAGAAATAATTTTCCATAGTCAATTCCTTTGGAAAAATGTTATGTTATATAAATTTAGTCAAGTAAGCTCAAATAAGATTGTATGTTATATAAATTTGTTGGAATTTAATGTTTTTCCTGAGCCCCTGCTCATCCGTCAGTGCCCCTGCTGCCTTCACCTACCCGTCAGGAGCCCTTCTGTTTTGGGGATCCTCCCTGCTACTCCTGACAACTCTAGAATTGAATGAGGTAGTTGTTTTTGAAATTGGTATTTACTACGGTAGGTGATTTCAAAATTTTGAGAGGGAATGTTTGTCTTGGAAAAAATAAATTGAAGGCAGATTATTCTATCAGTTGGAAAATTTTGAGAGAAGAAGTTAGAGAAGAAGATTGCAGCAACACATTGTGAGAAGAACATTCTCTCTGAGCTCCCAATAGCTCCTGAATAACAGCAGTTGTTTTTCATTTGTAAGAGCAGTGATTGCTCCAGGTAGATCTCTGTGTAGCTCTTGACAGTGAGTTGTTGATAGCTCTTGATCATTACCAGTCTGGTTGAGCAGCTTCTGATAGCTCCCAGAAAGTTGTAATAGTTTTTTGTTTTTTGTATTGTTTATTTCTAGTTGATTAATAGAGAATCAAAGTTGCATGTCTCCCTTGTGTTTCGCATTTAAGATTTGGGTATTTCCAGCTTGACTAGAAAACAAAGCAGCAACTCTGTGTTTTGGCATTTGTTTCTCAAATCTTGACATGGTATTAGAGCCATAGGCCCCATTTCCTTGTGAGTTTGGGCATTTGTTTTTCTGGGTGTTGAGTTTTTTGTTGTAGGAGACATGGCTGGAGATGAAGCAAGGAGTTGGCAACAACCACCATATTTTAATGGACGTAACTATGACATTTGGGCCAAGAAGATGAGGACCATCATGGTGGAAAATGATATGTGAGATTTTCTCATAAATTGGTTCATGGATATCACTGACTCAACTGCATTTGCAGCTCTCACAAATAACCAAAAGACCCAGCTGGAGGAGCAGAGGAAGAAGGATGCAAAAGCTTTGAGTTTGATCGAAGTAGCCTTGATAAAGACCATTTTTCCCATAATAGCAACAACTGAGTATGCAAAGGAAGCTTGGGAAATCCTTGAGACTGGCTACAAAGGGACTGATAAAGTCAGAGGTGTGAAGCTCCAACTACTTCAAAGATAGTTCAAAGCTATTGAGATGAAAGAAGGTGAGTCTGTTGCAAAATTTCAAACAAGGTTCTCCAGTTTGTTGAACCAGCTGAGAGCAAAAGGAGATGTGATAGAGGAGCTAAAGATTGTTGAAAAACTTCTTCGATGTCTACCCATGAGGTATGATCCTCTTATCATTGCTATTGAAGCAACGACATACCTTTCTACTTTGACAGTGGATGAGTTGATGGGTTCTCTCCATACCCATGAGCAGCATTTAAAAAGGTCTGTTACTACTTCCAATGAGCAAGCTTTCAAAGCTCAGTCGAATGCAAGAGGTAGAGGGAGAGGTAGAAATGGATCCCGAAGAGGTAGAGGCAGATCTAGTTAAGGAAATGCTGGGGGAGAAAGCTCGGGATGAGCAAGCAGCCAAGAGGGAACAAGCAGCTCTCAAAACAACTCTCATAGAGGCACGAAGAATAACAGTTCGAGTGGGAGAAGCGACAAGAGCAACATTGAGTGCTATTACTATCACAAATTTGGACACTATGCTAGTGAGTGCTGGAAGAAACATGGTAATCAGCAAAGACATAATGCAAATGTTGTTGATTCAAATGTGGCTGAAGGCAATCAGTCCACAACCTTCATCATGTGAAATGTTGGTGAAGAAAGCAGCCCTAAAGTGTGGTACTTGGATAGTGGTTGCAGCAACCACATGAGTGGTAATGGAAGTCTTTTTTCTTTCATTGACAAAAATGTTACATCAAAAATTAGAATGGGGAACAATGGAGTTGTTCCTGTCAAAGGAAAATGATCTATTATGATCCGCACCAAGCAGGGTGAAGAGAAGGAGGTTCAAAATGTGTTCTTTGCACCGGGGTTAAAGCATAACCTCATGAGTGTAGGAAAGTTGATCTAGAATGGATACAAAGTGCTAATGGAGAAGGGAAAATGTGTCATTTATGACAAGAATGAGAGGACAAAGGTGTTTGCAGCAATACAAATGACAAAGAACCAGATTTTTCCGTTGAATATTGAGACATGCTTCTCACCACAATCTGTTGCAGCACCTCTTATGGATGGAAAATGTATAGCAGTACAACTTGCAGCCCTTAAAAGCACCATTGAAGACCCCTCCAAGCTATGGCATCTCAGGTATGAACATCTAGGTTATGTTGGTTTAAGTCTTTTGTCCAAAAGCAAGATGGTTGATGGTTTGCCAAGGATAGTAGAGTCTAATGTTAGATGTGAGGCTTGCATTTTGGGCAAGCAACATAGACAACCCTTTCAATCGGACAACTCTACAAGGGCAAGGGTACCATTGGAGTTGGTGCACATTGATTTGGTAGGACCTATGCAAATCACTTCCATTGGTAATAGCAGATTTTTTATGACCTTTATTAATGATTTCAGCCGTAAGACATGGGTTTATTTTTTTCAGCACAAGTCTGATGCATTTAATAAGTTTTTATTGTTTAAAGCCCAAGCTGAAAAAGAGAGTGGACATTTTATTAAAGTCCTAAGGTCAAATAGAGGAGGAGAGTATACCTCCAATTATTTTGTGAATTTTTGCAAGCAAAATGGCATAAAAAAGGAGCTTACAACCACTTATACTCCACAACAAAATGGAGTGGCTGAAAGGAAAAACAGAACCATCGTAGAGATGACAAGAAGCATGCTAAAAGCAAAAGGACTCCCTACAGAATATTGGGGAGACGTTGTTGCAACAGTCGTGCATTTGATTAATAGAAGTCCAACTAAGGCAGTCTATGACAAGATACCTCAAGAGGCATGGACAAAATGAATGTGGATGGTTGAACACTTAGAGAGTGTTTGGATGTGTGGCTTATGCACATGTGCCTAAAGAAAAAAGAAAAAAATTGGATGACAAGGGTGAAAAGTGCATTTTCACGAGCTACAGTGAAGAGTCCAAAGCCTATAGGGTATACAATCTGGTCACCAAAAAAATTATCATTAGTAGAGATGTGGAGTTTTTAGAAGATCAGTCATAGGATGGCACGATAGATCCTGATAGCTCCTGATAGTGCAAAGTGATGAAGAAATTGAAGATGAAGATCAGGTAAATCCTGCAGCAATAGAGATTGATGGCTCTCGACAGCTCCTGATCGCTCCTGATCAGAACAGACAGAAAAGGAAGCAACCACAGATAGCCAGAGGACGAGCTCCTGGTAGCTCCCGATGAACTCTTGACAGTTTCAGACGAGCTCCTGATGGCTCCCGACTAGCTCCTAACAACTCCTAATCGCTCTAGAATCAGCCTGTTCAGCAGAACAACATCAACACTAAAATTGTAGACCCCACTCTTGCCTCTCTAATGCCAAGAAAGACCAAGAGTCTAAGGGAGATCTACCAAAATGAAAGGTATGATGATGAATTTGATGAGAGTGAATTTTGCACTATTTTCTCACAATGATCCAATTTATTTTGAAGAAGTTGTGAAAGAGGAAAAATGGTGTGAAGCCATGGATGAGGAAATAGATGCATTAGAAAGAAACAATACATGGGAGCTGATTGACTTGCCTCTAAGCAAATAAGATATTGGAGTAAAATGGGTCTATAAGACAAAAAGCTATGCCAAAGGAAGAATAGACCGACACAAGGCAAGATTAGTTGTTAAGGGGTACACACAACAGTTTGGAAGAGACTATGATGAGACATGTACCCCTGTTGCTAGGATGGAGACTGTGAGGATAGTCATAGCTATTGTTGCCCAGCATAAATAGAAGGTATTTCAAATGGATGTGAAGTCCGCCTTTCTTAATGAATTATTGAAAGAAGAGGTTTATGTGGAGCAGCCTTTTGGATATGAAGTTCCAGAGCAAGAACACAAGGTGTATAGGCTGAAGAAGGCTCTTTATTGGTTGAAGCAAGCTCCATGGGCATGGTATAGTAAGATTGACTTATATTTGATGAGCAACGACTTTAGCAAAAGCGATGGTGATCCCACTCTCTACATCAAGACAACAAATGGTAACATTTTAATTATTGTCTTGTATGTAGATGATTTAGTTTTTACTAAGGATGATGATTTCCTCATTGCTGATTTTAAAGAGGCCATGAAAAGAGAATTTGAAATGACATATTTAGGTCTCTTGAGTTATTTTATAGGCATAGAAGTGAAACAAATGCATGATTGTATTTTTATCTCTCAAGATAAGTATGCAAATGAGATCTTGAAGAGATTTAGAATGCTTGAGAAAAAGCGTGCCCCAACACCAACAATCGTAGGTCTTAAGTTGAGCAAAGAAGATTGCAGCAGCAATGTGGATCCAACAATGTATAAAAGCTTGGTTGGAAGCTTGATGTATTTGATAGCAACTAGGTCAGATATAATGCATGGAGTGAGTCTGATTTCCAAATTCATGGAGACTCCAAGAGACACCCATTGGCAAGTGGGTAAGAGAATCCCGAGGTATGTGAATGGTACCAAAAGATATGGCATGTTGTACACAACAGTGAAAGAATATGGGATGGTTGGTTACATTGACAGTGATTGGGCAGGAAGTTTAGATGATAGGGAGAGCACTTTAGGCTATGTATTTCATTTGGGTTTGGGTGCTATCTCTTGGGCTTCTAAGAAGCAACCTGTTGTTTCCCTATCAATAGCTAAAACTAAATATATAGCAGAAAATGCAGCATCATGTCAGACTATTTGGCTGAGAAGAATCTTGGAAAATTTGAAAGAAGAATAAAAGGATGGAACAGTGATCTATTGTGACAATGTTTCATCGATAGCTTTGATGAAAAAATCTTGTGTTTCATGGAAGAAGCAAGCACATTGAAATCAGGTATCATTTCATTCGTGAATTGGTTGAAAATGGTGAAATTAAAATGGAGTTTTGCAGGTCTGAGCAGCAGCTAGCAGACATTTTCACCAAGCCTTTGAGCATTCATAGTTTTGTGCGCCTAAGAGGAAAATTGGGCGTTGTTGATTTGGATCGGGATTGATCCTGTTGTTTTGTCGGCTCTGGACAAAAGGGGAGTGTTGGAATTTAATGTTTTTCCTGAGCCTCTACTCATCCGCCAGTGCCCCTATTGCCTTCACCTACCCGTCAGGAGCCCTTATGTTTTGGGGATCCTCCCTGCTGCTCCTGACAGCTCCAGAATTGAATGAGGTAGTTGTTTTTGAAATTGGTATTTACTACGGTAGGTGATTTCAAAATTTTGAGAGGGAATGTTTATCTTGGACAAAATGAATTGAAGGCAGATTATTGTGCCAGTTGGGAAAAGTTGAGAGAAGAAGTCAGAGAAGAAGATTGCAGCAACAAACTGTGAGAAAAACATTCTCTCTGAGCTCCCAGTAGCTCCTAAACAACAACAGCTATTTGTCATTTGTAAGAGCAGTGATTGCTCCAGGTAGAGCTCTGCGTAGCTCTTGACAGTGAGCTGTTGATAGCTCCTGATCATTACCACTCTGGTTGAGCAGCTTCTGATAGCTCCCAAAAAGTTGTAATAGTTTTCTGTTTTTAGTATGTTTTTTGTATTGTTTATTTCCAATTGATTACTAGAGAATCAACGTTGCATGTATCCCTTATGTTTCCGCATTTAAGATTTGGATATTTCTAGCTTGACTGGAAAACATAGCAGCATCTCTGTGTTTTGGCATTTGTTTCTCAAATCTTGTCAAGATTTGAGAAAATTTAGTCAAGTAAGCTCAAATAAGATTGAGTACAATGAAAATCATGCAAATAATTGTCAATCATGTAGAATACTTTTCTATGAAGCCTAATATTTGTCAATCATGTAAAATACTTTTCTATGTAACCTAAGTGTAAGGGAAATTAACATTCTTGATATATTTAAGTGGTCAAGCTAGATCTAGTAAGATAAGATGGGAAACTTCTTTCAAAATGCCTCCAAACATTAACAAACTTCCCTATCTTATTTGACCCTTAATAGATCTGGAAATTGAAAATTGATTTTTGGGAAAAAATTTAAAAATGTGACAGGGAGTAGAAAAGAATACATAGCCTAATATATTTGATTTGAAACACCAACTTTGTCCAGTGTTTAGGGCATTTGTTTTCAAAAATCTATTTTCAATAGCCATGGAAGCTTCTCAAATAAATCTGGCAACTGACAATCTCAATACCTTATTTACTTGATTGACAATTGAAGTAGCATGTTTTTCATAATTTTTTTTGCAATACTAATTTACATAACAAAATTTTAATATTTTTTTTCCATTTGAAAAAAAAAAGTATAGGTCCAAATGTAGAGTGCTGAATAAACCATATTTTCTAATTGAAAAGCCAATTTTGAAAAAGGACTATGCAAAAGCAGAATGTGAAGCATAATTGAATATAATGAATAATCATAACCTAACAAGTGCCAAATGGTATATATTTATTTCTATGCTCACGAATTCATCCTACAATGATGGAAAAAATCTCACGCTAGCACACAATATAAATTCACTCATAATTTAAAATTTGATATGCTTAGCCTGATAGTGCCTATCACAAGTGCAGCTTGGCTTTGGAGGAATGCTCTTCATTTAACTCCATAATGTCATTTACAATCATCTCAACCATCCCTATGCCTGTCAAAATACATTTTCCTTTATGGTTCTAGAAAGGTAATACCTACATTGTTAGTGATGTTGCTCCTAAATTTAAAGGGAATGTCTCAAAAGTATTGATCCTTTTGTTATTAGAATAGCAGATCCTGTGAGGTTGATTCAAAGAAGGAATATTTGAGGGATGTTTAACCTGAATTGTAGACATTTTTATTGGTTCCATAGTAAGTCGAAGTTATGAATTTTGCATCATGCATTGCAGACGTCTTTAGTTATGAAGCTAATACTTTGAAAACATGTACAATTTAACTTTTCAAACTTGCCATGTTGTTTATAATATTTAAGAAAAAAACTTTATAATATTTAAGAAAAAGAACTTAAAATATTTTGGTGGAAGCTTAATTCAATCCAAATATAGTACGCGATACATTATTCCACTTCTCATTTATAGCAAATAGATAACATTTCTCATATATCTACCTGTTAAATCTAGCAATTACTTCTATCGCAATGCAACTGTTTGGCTTTTAAAAACCCAATCTACTGCTCTCTTTTGATATGACAACAAAATTAGAAAGAAAGAAAAAGTTTATCTTTGGAAAAGATAAAGGAATTAAAACAAAATATATTATCCTTGAAAAATCTTACTTTTGAATTTTTTTGGAAAAGATAAAGATTTAAAAATTAAAACAAAAGATAAAACAATAAAAACGAAGTTGGTTTTTTCTATGTTTGACATAGGTTGAAGATATTATATATATCTTGCTACCTTGAAGGCTAAATAATATTGTAATGGATTGTAATTCAAGAGCAACAATTGTGTGAAGGTTGTAATCAATTTCTCTAAGCAATAAGAATACCGATACTTTGCCCCATGGATGTTTCTTTGGCATATTGTCAAGGTTTTACCACGTAAGTTTGTGTCTTGTCTATTATTCCGTTATTCCATTTTATTATCTTCTATATTTATTTGCATCTAACTTATGTTGTAATTATTTAAGTTTGTGGGCATTATGTTTCCGTTTCCCAAACAAGTGGTATCAAAGCAGTTATTTTGCAGCATATGTTTTAGGATTTGGTGTTTGTTTTGTAGCATTAGATGGTGAAAATTTCAAATGCAAGGTTTGAGGTGGATAAATTCAATGGGAAGAATAATTTTGAGCTATGTAAGCTCAAGATGTGTGATTTGTTAGTGCAACAAGGATTGCACAAAGCATTGGTTGGAAAGTAAAAAAAAATTGCAAATATGATTGATGAAGATTGAGAGGATCTTGATACAAGAGCTCTTAGCACAATTTGGTTGTGTTTAGCACATGATGTTCTTTTTAACATTGTTGAAGAGGAAAAAAATACAGACTTATGGAGTAAAATGGAGAGTCTTTATATGACAAAATCCTTGAAAAATTAGATCTACTTGAAAAGGCAATTGTATAGTTTGCAAACGAAAGAAGGTTTAAAAATTGTTGATTATTTAAATATTTTCAATACTCTTATATTTCTAATTAGCTAGTATGAGTGTAAAATTTGAAGATGAAGACAAGACAGTTACATTATTGTGCTCATTGCTCGAGTCCTGGAATCACATAGTCACTTCTATTGGCTTTAGCACATCTAACACCCTTGAATTTGATTATGTTGTGGGAGCTTTGTTGTTTGAAGAGGTATGGAGGAAATTAGATATAGAAACCTCCACATTAGAAGCAATGGTGGTTAGGGATCAATCCATAGAAAAAGGGGAAGATATGAGAGGTACATCCAAATCTAAATCAAAAGACAAAAAGGGTAAGGGAAAATGTCGGTACTGCAATAAATCAAAGCATCTCAAGAAAGATGGTTGGGGGAGGAAATAAGACAATGATGACTTCAAAAAGGAAGAAAATCTAGTTGAGACAAGTTCAGGTATGATTGATGAAGTTTTATCTATTTCTAACTCCTTACAGTATCATGAGGAGTGGTTATTAGATTCTGGTGCTTCTAATCACATGTGTGGACACATAAGAATTGGTTTTCTTCTTACCAAGATATTGATGGTGGTGTTATTCTTATGGGAAGAAATATTTATTGTAATACTATTGGGATTGAGAGTATTAAGATTAAAATGTTTGATGGTATTGTGAGGACATTAATAGAGGTAATACATGTACCCGAACTCAAAAAGAATTTAATTTCTTTGGGATTTTTGGATTCAGGAGGTTATAAATTTACAATTCAAGGTGGATCAATGAAAGTGTCCAAAGGTATTTTGGTGATTGTGAAGACTACAAATATTAGAAACCTTTACAACCTAGAAGGGAGTACTATAATAAATGAAGTGATAGTGGTATTTGAGGAAGAAAATGAATCTAATCATTTATGGCATCACTGCTTGGGTCATATGAGCAAGAAAGGATTGAAGGTAATATTGAACCATAAGATACTTCCAAATTTAAAATATCTGAATTTGAATTTCCACAAGCATTATGTTAATGGGAAGCAATCTAGACAAAATTTTAAAGTAAGGAGTCATATACGTAAGGTCATTCTAGATTATATTCATTCAAATGAATTTGGGCATTTCAAATTGGACCCCAATTCTAAGAAATATATCTTTGTTAGATATGGAGATGGAATTAAGGGATACAGATAGCGGGATCCTACTACTCACAAAATAATCATTAGCAGAGATGTAGTATTTGATGCATCTCCTCTCATGAAATTAGACATAGTAGAAGTTGAAAATCTACAAGAATTAGATATTAAAACAACACTTTTACATGGAGATTGAATGCGGAGATATATATGGAACAGTGAGAAGGTTTTGTTCAAGATTGCAATAGGAAATTTGTTTGCAAACTCAAAAAAGTCATTGTATGGTCTGAAGCAATCTCCTAGACAATGGTACAAGAAGTTTGATTCCTTAATGGTGAGCCAAAATTTTACAAAGAGTGAGTATGACCATTGTGTTTACTTTAAAATTTTGAAAAATGGTTTATTCATTATCTTGGTATTGTATGTTGGTGATATGTTTGTAGCAAGCAAAACCATAGTTGAGATCAATGGGTTAAAGACCCAAATAACTACGACTTTTAATATGAAGCATCTAGGAACACCAAAACAAATTTTGGGCATGAATATACATAGAGATATGGAGCATGGTAAGCTTTGGTTATCACAATAGAAGTATGTGGAGAAAATTCTAATAAGATTCAATATGATGAAAGTGAAATCAGTAAATATCTATTTAGATTCTCATTTTAATCTTTCTTCAAATTTATGTCCTATTAATAAAGAAGAAAAGGATTATATGTATTGTGTACCATATGCTAATACAATAGGAAGTTGAATGTATGTGATGGTATGTACAAGACCAGATATTTCACATGCAGATAGTGTTGTCGATAGATACATGGAAAATCTAGGTAAAGAGCATTGGGCAACAATGAAATGGGTTCTTTGGTATCTCAAAAGCACAAGTGATTACTGTATCACCTTTGATGGTTGTAGTGGTTTAGTTTGTGGTTATGTTGATTCATATTTTGTAGGTGGCTTGGACAAAAGGAGATATACATCAGTTTATGTCTTTACTCTTGTAGGAGGACCTATTTGTTGGATGTCAAAGCTTAAAGAAACAATCTCTTTATCCACTACTGAAGTTGAGTATATGGCTTTCTCACATGCATGCAAAGAGGCAATTTAGTTGAAGGGTATTTTATGAGTTTGGAAAAGTGCAAGACAAGGTAATTGTATTTTATGATAGTCAAAGTGTTATACATCTAACTAAAAATCCAACATATCATAGTAGGACTAACCATATTGTGATTAAATACCATTTTATAAGATAGGTTATTGATGGAGGTGGAGTAGCTCTTGAGAAAGTTCATATACTAGAAAAATTATGCAGACATGTTTACAAAACCAATACCGTTAGAGAAGTTGAAGTGGAGTTTGAATTCTCGTGGCTTGCAAATTAAGTAATGAATGGGCATGGGCAAGTATCTGGTAAATTTTTGTCAAGGTGGAGATTGTCGGATATGACAACAAAATTAGAAACAAAGAAAAAGTTTATCTTTGGAAAAGATAAAGGAATTAAAGAAAAAATTTATCTTTGGAAAAGATAAAGGAATTAAAGAAAAATATTATCTTTGAAATTTTGGAAAAGATAAAGATTTAAAACAAAAGATAAAACAATAAAGCAAAGCAATAAAAAAAACCTTGTTTTTTCTATGTTTGGTATAGGTTGAAGATATTATATATATCTTGTTACCTTGAAGGCTAAATAATATTGTAATGAATTGTAATTCAAGATCGGATATTGTGTGAAGGTTGTAATCAATTTCTTTGAGCAATAAGAATACCGATACTTTGCCCCATATATGTTTCCTTGGCATATTGTCAAGGTTTTACCACATTAATTTGTGTCTTGTCTATTATTTCATCATTCCATTTTATTATTTTATGTATTTCTTTGCATCTAACTTGTGTTGTAACTATTTAAGTTTGTGGGTATTACATTTCCGTTTCCCCAAGTGGTAGCAAATCAGTTTTTTTGTAGCATTTGTGTTAGGATTTGGTGTTTTTTTGTAGCATCAGATGGTAAAGGTTTCAAATACAAGGTTTAAGGTGGATAAATTCAATGGGAATAATAACTTTGAGCTATGGAAGCTCAAGATGCGTGATTTATTAGTGCAACAAGGATTGCACAAAGCGTTGGTTGGAAAGTCAAAGAAATCTACAAATATGACTGATGAAGATTGGGAGGATCTTAATACAAGAGATCTTATCACAATCCGATTGTGTTTAGTAGATGATGTTATTTTTAATATTATTGAAGAGGAAACAATTGAAGGCTTATAGAGTAAAATGGAGAGTATTTATATGAAAAAATCCTTGACAAATCAGATGTACTTGAAGAGACATATATATAGTTTTAAAATGAAAGTAAAAAAATTGTTGATCATTTAAATATTTTCAACTCTTATATGCCAATTAGCTAGTGTAAGCTCTAAAAAATGAATGGTTCTATGGAGAAGAACCATCATTTCTGAACTTTAGCAATAGAGCAGTTTCAGATTTAAAAGCAAAAAGTAGAAATGAAACTATTCTAAACTACCATAAGATAATCAAAATGCTTCCAAACAAAAACTAGTCTCCATTGGCATCCTATCACCAAAGTCTTGTTATGCACTTTTGCTCTTAGATTTTTGCAAGCATAGATGCATCAAGAGGCTATTAGTGAATGGATTAAGAAAAGCTGTGAAGATATGTGCATGTGCAAGATTCGTGTAGGGGTCAAAATGAGAAGAGAGTTCTATTTAAATAGGAATCTTTAGGGTGAATTCAAGTTGTGGAGGGAGTGTGGGATAAGAGATTGGCATGGAGGAAAATATTCCACATGCATGAGATGGGTAAGATAAAATATTGAAATGGATAAATGCATGTAGGTGGTAAATGAATAATTTAATGAATATTTGTGATATTTTAAATGAATATGCAAATGCATGAAATGTGTAAATACACTAACGTATTAATAATTTATGGTGGATAAATTATTATGAAAATGGTTTTAATGAAGTGATTATGGACATGGGTTTTATGAGTATAATATTTGAATGGAAATGCATAAAATATGAATATGAGATGAATGGATAAATGGAAAGATTATTAAATGATTCAATAATATTTTAGTGATTTATGCCTAAATGGTAAATGATAAATGATCAAATGATTTTATGAATAATGCTTATAGATGCCTATAAATGCTTATGAATAAATGGTTATAATATATGGATAATTGAATGAAATATGAGATGATTTAAAAATGATTACAAGGACATTTTTATGTGTCTACATTTTTCCCCTCTTTGAGACAATGCAGCTTGTCGCGTTGTTTCAAAGAAAAATATTGATCAACTGATACATGCCCTAGAGATATCCTGGTAAGGAATATGATAAGAATGATATGCCCCCTCGAGAGATTGATAAGAAAAATTGTATGAAGATTAATCTCTTGATAGATGTGACCAAGAAAATGATCAGATACTTGATATTGCGCAAGTGATAAAGTGGTGGTGTACATTTGATGGAAATGCACAATCGATAGGCATAACTGAACAATTGATGGAAATGATCAGTATAGCCGGGTTGATGAGCTGATGAAGTTGATTGAGATTGATGCAAGTGCAAGACAAGTTGATAGAATGATTGGTTGATTGATTAAGAGGACATGAGATTTGGAGATGCAAGTTGATTGATTTCTCTGCGACAAGAAAGATGAAGAAAATGAAATGCAATAAATGGAAGATGCAAGATGGGAGAAAATGAAGGTGATGAAGCCTCTTGTGCATTTTAAGTGCTTTTATCATCATCGAGCTTATTATGTCACAAATTAGTATAAGCGTCTAGATAACATGAACATCTAGACGACCTGAATACTGTTTGCATTTTTATTTAGTAATGAAGTATAAGCATCTAGGTATAAGGACCCTAGATGACCTGAATACTTATTGCATGGAAGACACTATCAGACAAGGAATGCACTCATCCATACTAGACTCATAGGTCCTCAATGGTTTTAGATAACCATGTCTTAAGATGAGTCGTCCTATGAATAAGAAACAATCCACAGGCAGCAAACAAGTGAACATGCCCCATCATCGCCTCTCTAGTCCCAGACATCCTGGAGAAGCTAAAAGACATGCCACCAAAGATAAAATCATAAAATAATCAAAGACCAACAAACAAACATGCGTCATGCTTCGATATGGAACTGATTCTTGGTACGGTTGTACGCTTTTGATTTGGAAGAGGGATTGATAGGTATGCTGCAATATTTGCTTGATTGTTACTCATGATGCAGTTTGATTTTGCTGAAGTTCAAAGCTATGTGGTGATCTGAAAGTGTCAGTGTTGAGGGATTTTTGAAGTTATTTGATTTTTTGGATTTTTGGAATATTTGATTTTTTTGGATTTTTTCAAGACATTTTATGATTTTTATGGAATTTTTCAGGACATTTTATGTTTTTTATGTGATTTTTTCAAGACACTTTATGATTTTTATGGATTTTTTTCAGGACGTTTTATGATTTTTATGGATTTTTTCAAGATTTTTATGTAGTTTTTCACTTTTATGATTTTTTTTGGATTTTTGCAGGACATTTTATGATTTTTATGTATTTTTTCAGGACGTTTTATGATTTTTATGGATTTTTTCAAGACATTTTATGATTTTTTTTGGATTTTTTCAAGACCTTTCACAACAGAAAGAGATGCATCGCAAGCAAGTAGACAGACAAAGAGGGTAGTTTCTTTGGCTGTGAGATGCTCAATATCCTAACCCATGGTTAAGGTTGAGGAAATTCCCCTATGAGGAATAGGACCAATCTAGTACACATGACAAATCGAGCAAGTGAGGGGATTGTCAAACAATTCACAAGCCATGGTGAGTGTGAAAAGGATATTGTGAAGTGGAGGGTGAATGAAAAATGGGATGAAAAGATCAAGTAGAGCTCCAAAGGAAAGAGGAGCAAAGCCTCTACACATGGCACCAATTTCTCAGTTTTCACCATGGTACTTGCTCAAGGTGCCACCGAAGTGGTTTTCACCATTGAACGAATTGATTTCACTTTACTTCTTTTTTTTCTTTTTCAGGACTTTTTTTCATTTTTTTGTATTTTTTCAAGACTTTTTCCTAGCTCTCTGAAGCGAGATATAGAATTGATAGATGCCAGATCCATAGACTACCTTGACGATGCCTCGATCCTGTGTGGATGACCATGCTGGATGAAAGTACCCGATCGAGATGAGGAGTATGAGTGGCAAATATGAAGGATGATAGATGTGGTAGATGAAAGAGACTATGGTAGGATCCCTAATGTGCACACTACGTGGGCCATCAAGCTTCAACCAAAAAGGAGCTTGGGCAACCGATGAGCTAGAATACGTGAAGGGGTCGTCATCAAAGGTACATTGAAAGACATCACCGATGGTGTGATATGCTAGATATGTGAACATGGATGGGTGGAATGGAATATATGGTATGAGTGAGAGTGACGTGGATGGAGACCTTCGATCAACAAGTTCCTTTTTTAATTTTCTTCCTTGATAGATGCCCCCAATGATTTTCGATGGAGAGGCATAATTGGAGATTGAATTTTTCTTGCTTTCACTTTTGAATTTTATTTTTTCTTTGTCCAATAGCTTTTTATTTTGGCTAGGGGACTTGTCTTGATCTTCTTTTGTTTTGGATTTGTCCAATAGCTTTTTATTTTGGCTAAAGGACTTTTCTTGATCTTTCTTTCTTTGCATGTTTTCTTTTGATTCTGGATGTCCATTTGAAAAAGGCACTTTTACCTTTGATTCTTGAATTGCATCCTTTTTATATTCTTTGGGTGATACTTGTTGATCCATGTCTACAAGGCGGATGGATGTGGGTGAGATGGTTGAGGTGGATGGAGTGATAGGAATGTTTAGTGGGAAAATGGGAGTGGTGATGCCATCAATGGAGTCTTTGGGACTATCCTTTTCGGTACTGCTAACATCAAAGGAAGCTTGCACATCCTTAATGACTTGGCAAGATGTCTTAGTAGATGTGACAATAGGAGATTCATATCCTAGCCTAGGGTAGGTGGGATGGAAGGATGATGATTGGATATCCTTGGTAGGATCATGATCAAAGAGTGGGTTATCATAGATATCTTGGTTAAACATGGGGTTATCATAAATATGAAAAGATTGAGTGGAAGCAAATATGGCAAATGCAGGTGTATCATTAGGATCCCAAAAGGTTTCAATCCAAGCATGGTCATATTTTTGTGTTCCTTTTGTAGCTATCTTGATATCATTGTTGGAATTTTGACCCTCCTCGACAACATTAGCAATTTCTTTCGTTGATAAATTATCCATACGGTATTCTCCACATCCCATATCATGGATTTGGACCTTGGGGTTTGATGGTGTGATAAATGAAGTGGATGCTTTTAAGGACTCGGGATCAACATATGCTTGAGAAGGAGGTGCTTCACGATTGCTTGGGATTGTGATTTCAGTTTTAGGGCTTAGATTATGGCAATACATGAAAGGGTTGGGATCTCCTTGTATTGTGATTTCAACACCATTGTGTGGGAATTTAATGCACTGATGGTACGTAGAAGGTATTGCTTGCATTGCATGAATCCAAGGTCTTCCAAGGAGGATATTATAGGTCAGTGGGAGATCAAGGACTTGGCAAACCACATCCTTTACCACAGGGCCGACTCTAATTGGTAGAGTAACTAATCCTTTAGAAGAGCATTCCTCTTCATCATATGCCTTTATGGTAATCTTGTTCCTTGGATCAACTGCATTTTCAGAAAACCCTAATTTTGTGATCAATTCTTGGGTACAAATATTAAGACCAGCTCCTCTGTCTATTAGAACTCGCTTGATCTTGGCATTATTGATAAGGACGTCAATGTGTAAAGCTGCATTATGCGGTTGTCAAGGGGATGAATCATCACTTTTAGTAAAAGTGATAGTGTAAGGTGAGGTGATAT
This sequence comes from Sequoiadendron giganteum, assembly GCA_007115665.2. Taxonomy (NCBI): domain Eukaryota; kingdom Viridiplantae; phylum Streptophyta; class Pinopsida; order Cupressales; family Cupressaceae; genus Sequoiadendron; species Sequoiadendron giganteum. The sequence goes on along the minus strand of CM021101.1, from coordinate 562,499,896 downwards.
GTCCCACCATAGCTTGGAATTGGTCTACATGTAGGTTTGTAGGCACTGTAGCAGTAGCAAGCGCTTTATCTAGGATAGCTTTATGCTCAGGAGATAGGCGTAGCAACTCAAGTATGGAAATTTATGCGGGTTTTTTTCCTAAATGCTCTATGAGGTTATACTGTGAAGTTGGTGGAGTGGGTTTTGAATTAGGACCTCTAAGGGTGATTGTGCCTTTGCGGGTAGTAACCTTGCAATCAGGTGTTTTTCCTTTTATAATGAAAGTGTTAACATGATTATCAACCTCACTGATGTTATGTATGGTATAGTCATACTTAGTAGTAGTATAGTTTACACCATCACTAGATTCAAGGGCCTTTCCTTTATCCTTGTCATGCTTAGGGAAAGGGTTCTTAAACACCTCGCGATCAGAGTTACCGGAAGGAGTGTGTCCATCAACCACTATCTTACCATCATCAATAAGGTCCTGTATTAGATGTCGAAGTTTATTGGAACTATTAGTCTTATGTCCTTTATGTCTATGATAGTCGCAAAAGTGATTCTCATTCCACCATGGGGGTTTGACTTGTGGATTATATTCCTTTATTTCAGGTAGCATTATAATATTGATTTCAAGAAGTTCTTTTAACGCGGATTCAAGTGATTGTCCCAATGGTGTAAAATTTCATTTAGGGAAACTTCTTTGTTTTTCTTTTCCTTTATCTGAAGATGAACCTTTGAGGTTATAAACAGGCGATGATGTTTTAGTTGTTTTTGCATCAACAACTTCGTCATTGACTACATTCTTGTTCTTTACCCAAAAAGGTGTCTTGTTGTTTGAATTTTATTTTTGATCTCTATCATTATTAAGTTTTATGGTTCCATCATCAATGAGAGTTTGTTCGATTCAGAATCCCATTTCTATGGCATCGTCAAAGGAATCCAAGCATTTGAGGTGAAGTTCCCTTCCAATTTCTTTGTTCAAATTTTGACAAAAGAGGTCAACCAATTCTTGATCAGGATTGACATAAGGTAATCGTTTTGTCAAATGTCTCCATCTTTGCAAAAATGACACAAAAGATTCACCTAGTTTTTGTTTGGTGTTGAAAAGGTTTGTCATGGTCACTTTAAAGTCACAATTGAAGCTATAATTGGAGACAAATTTATCAGCCAATTCTTGAAAGGATTTGATGGTCGGGGGTAATTGTGAAAACCATTCCATAGCTTCTCCTCCTAGACTGCGGGGGAATAATCTCATAATGTATGTTTCATCAACTACGAATTCCATGGTAGTTGCACAAAATTGTCTTAAGTGATGTTTAGGATCCCCTTTTCCATTATATTTGTCAAGTTTTGGTATGTCCCAATGGTTAGGAAAAGGTGGCATTGGTATGCTTGGATCAAAGGGATAAGGACATATATCTTCAATGGAGAACTTATGAGATGATGATTTACGATTCTTAAGGGTTTCCAATTCTTGTCTCAATGTTCTAAGCTCATCCAAAATAGGATCATTTGTTGGTGTGGGTTTTGAGATCTTTGAAGATCGCTTGTAACCTGGTTGTAGATAAAAGGGTCTATGATCTTTGATTCTACCATCATTGTTTGTTTTGGGATGTTTAGATCCAGTAGATTCAGGTTGGTCATTCATCACGAGCAATGACATGTCAAAATTAGGAGGCATTTTGATTCCTTCATCAACAAGGGCTTTGAAGTATTGTTGTGGGTTACGTTTGACTACCTCCGTAAGAAGTTTAGTGAATCTATGATCCTTAAGTGCTTCTTCTATATCGGATTTGGTTATTTCTTCATCATCAATTTCATTTGTTTCTCTAGTTGCAACACTAATGTTATCTTCGCCATCAAAGTCTCTTCCCCAAGGGTTCCCTTCTTCGTGAAACATTTTTACTCTTGTTCTAGGGGTCATAGTTGATTGTTTTGATTTTCAATCCAAGGTAATGTATGAGACCTAAGACTAGGATGCAATGAAAAGGATATGATTCTAAGATGAGATATGGAAGTGGTAAGGTATGGTATGACAAGCTAAAAGGCAACTCTAGCTCCAAAGTTGGTTATGATGTAAAGGCTTTAGTTGTGTTATGATGGATAGACACAAGGACCAATGATCAAGACAGGGTATGTAGGAGATGATGGACTCCAAAAGGATTGCCCTACTCAAGGATAATGGTATGTTCCCTAACTCAAGGATGATGAACCTCAAGTGATATGGGTGATAGATAGCCAATGGTTTGATTTTAAGACCTAGGAAGAGTAGCCTAAGTGCAAGCTAAGGGTTTTGTTTGATCGATGATGAATATGCAAAGGACTAGATTCCTGGAACATGCAAAGGGTAGGTGAGATGGTTTTGATATGCAAAGGGGTTGAACATGCAAGAACTAGGTGGAGTGTTATCTATATGCAAGGACTATGTAGTGTCACCTATGTATGCAAGACTAGTAATATGCAAGGACTAGGATGAAAGGTATATGAATATGTATGGATATGCAAGGGCTAAGTGGAATGCAAAGTCTAGATGGAATGCAAAGTCTATATGGAATATAAGGATTGAAAGATCAAAACTGAAGGATGATGACCCCAAGAAATCCAAGTGATAGGTTCACGTTGTATGTTTGTGTTGTTGGACCCTTTGAGGTTTGCAAAGTTTGAGATGTTGCAAGTTACTAGGTGTGATGTTTATTTGAGGTCTATTTTGGAACACACACGCAAGACATAGCAAACAAAGTGTTTGAGTTTAACAATACAAGCACAAATCCTAAGGTTGGAAAGGACAATATTTGCTAGATTCCACGTGGGTTTCCCCAACCGCATATTCTTAGCGGGTGAATCCAGAAGCTTGGTTGCACAGGCTCCCCCTTATAGTGCACTCACTTCTTAGGCCAACCAAGCTTCCAACCCCCATGAAACTCCCATGGCAGATTGATCACCTCTACTAAAAACTATGAAGATGTGGATGTCTTCACACCGACCGATGTTGCACTAGCAAATAGAAGGATTTTGGCAACTACACAAAGGTTTTTAATTTGGGACCCCCGTTCGAGTGGCCATACATGGGGCACAAGATTAAGCTCTCTTTATGAGGCACTCCAGCCTGAAGAGGTTACACTCAACAAAGTTTTGGGGAGTACTACTTGGTCCGTATGACATATCCACACTCGTAATCCTAGGCTTTCCCTTAGGATTCGCATTTATATACCGGTCGGGGGTAGCTTGGCCAAAAAACTTCGTTGCCGGTCTGAGTCACCTTGGGGTGAGTACTTTTTCCCACCAAGGCAGGCCCAAGTTCTAGAGTCAATAACCATTTCTCTTGCACCCAGGATCGCACAAGTGCGCAAGGGGAGATGATACTTCGATTATTGAATCGGGGTAATACATAAAATAGATGGGTCTGACTTTCTGATCACCTAGTTTGCACAAGGTGAGAGCATAATCACCTACCACCTTCAAGCATAGAAAACAGTATTCATTGAACCCCTAGTTAAGCTGATTTGAGAGAAGACAATTGTTCATTTTTAAAGCACCAATTGAAGTGTTTTCTAATTTAAAGGACAATTGGTTTCAAAATCATGTCTTCGTCAATCGTTCTGCACCAAATATTGTTAGTAGTTTTGATTTCAATCTTTGTCAAGCGTATGTTTTGATTTTTAGTTCTTTGCCAAACGAACCTGCAAGAGAACCCAAATTAATAAAATTAGACCCAAAACTAAAATTAAACTAAAATGAAAATTAACATTATTCTAAAATTAATAATTAGAATCTAACTTAAAAAGATAAATCCAAACTAAGAACTAAAAGCTAAATCTAAAAATCTAAATCTAATTAAAGTTAAGATCTAATTTAAATCTAAAGTTAATTTAAATCTAGATTAAAAATAAGTCTAGACTAAAGTTAGTTTCAAATTAATTCTAAATTAAAATCTAAATTAATCTAAATTAAGATCTAATTTAAATCTAAAATTGCATTTAAGATCTACATTAAAAACAAAAATCTAAACTACATTAATTAAATTAAAATTTTAAAAAAAAAAATCTAACTAAATGGGAAATTAGAAACTAAATTAAAGCTAAATGAAAAAGTAAATAAAAAAATAAAAAAATAAACTACACAATAAATCTAAACATTAAAAATCTAAATGAAATTAGAAACTAAAATTCTAAGCTAAATTAAAAATTAGTCTAAAAACTAAATTAAAATTAATCTAAAACTAAACTAAAACTTAAATTTAAAACTAAAAATTAAAAACTAAAACTAAACTGAAAACTTAATTTTTAAATCTTAAACATGCAGCAATGCTCTGATGGACTGATGGACATGGCAGATGAATCTTTTGACATAATGCATTAGAATACCTCAAAATAGCCTGCGAGAAATAAATACAGTTATTGCAGAAACATTTAAAATAGAAATGGAAAAACTTTATTTGTTGCAAACTCTGCAGAAAATATCAACACCCAAATAAGTTTTAAATTATGGCATTTGACATATTTAAATGAGAATGCTCACTGTAAGCACAAAATAGCAGAAAGAAGCAAATACAAGATTTAAAAAACCTTCTAATGTTTCCAACAAAATATTTTTTGAAAACTTTGAAGAATAGTGTAGCGGGTATGGTGATCACGTTTTTTGCTTCAAAGCTATTTTTTTAGAGCTTTTACTTGCTGTAAATAAACTTTTTCACCTCAAAAACAATGCCTCGGACATTCTTCATGACCATAGGGCAATTTTAGAGATGTTTTGGGCATTTCAAACTATCCATTAGTGAGAAAAACGTGGCAGCAAAAAGAAAAACGTAATTTCATTTCTTTTTCATGCTTCT